>PVKP010010952.1:0-63061 GCA_004027715.1 Plecturocebus donacophilus
CGTAGGACAAATATATATATACTAACTGTGTGCACAATAAAGTTGCTGTTTAAGCATTGCTGTTCAAGTATTGCTTATTCAGCCCTCCAGACCCCGCTTTCTGTCTACCTTTTCTTCCGCGCACTCCCCTATTCAGGTTAGGACCCTCTTGCTGGCCAAGAGTCCCCGGCAGACGTGCCGGCCTCTCGGGAACCCAGAGTGACTGTGAACTTTATCAGCCCTTGTTACTGTGCTAGCTCAAAAGCATCCTCCTATAGAACTCACTGGAAGCTGCCAGCAGGTGGCAGTAGACCCTGACACCTCTGTCACTGCTGTGTTACTTAAGCATTCTCCTATAGATATTCTTAGGAGTAGCATGCCCATAGATACAGGTATTGCACACTGCACCCTCAACTGTGTACGGCCCACCTCCATGCCTCGGTGACCTAATGGGGGTGGACCCCTTACTGCACGTGGCCCACCTCCTTTCCTCGATGAACTAATGGGGGTGGACCCCTTGCTGCTCACTGTCCACCTCCTAGCCTAAGTGACCTAATGTGGGTGGACCCCTTGTTTTATTGCTCATGAACCTATCACTATCCTTAAAGGTGACTTCTCTCACTAGCCTTCCCCTAACCTATACCTGATAAATACAGACGCTTCTGGACATTCAGGGTCTCTCCTGTTTCTACTTAAAGGTGGCGTGGCCCCCTTGAGCCCAGCTGCGCTTTCTTTGTACTTCTGTGTCCTGTCTCTTTATTTCTCTGATCCTACGCCTCAGCACAGCATAAGGGACACCCCACGACCCTGTGGGGCCCTTAGCCCTACATCTGACTTTAACCTTCCTAGGCTGAAATATCTGGAAAGGCTTAGATGTTTCTAGTGCAGCTAGAACTTTTGCCTCCTTTAGAGTGAGCCTATGGAGGACTTGCGTATACTCAGAGTGGATCTGAGAGATACCTGCTTTCAAAATGAGTTAGAATTATTGGATTTGAGCCATAATCAGATGGCTGTTAAGGGGTTATTGAAGAGATATGGTTCTTAAGTTCACAGTATTGAATTCAGCTGAGTATTATAAATATATGTAATTTGGATTATATTATAGAAGTACTTGATAGGCCAGGTGCGGTAGCTCACGCCTGTAATCCTAGCACTTTGGGAGGCCAACGTGGGTGGATCACCTGAGGTCAGGAGTTCAAGACCAGCCTGGCCATCATGGTGAAAGCCCATCTTTATTTAAAAAAAAAAAAAGAAGGAAAAGAAATACTTGATAAAAATTGCAATGCAGGGATAAATATAGGAATGGGATTGCAGAGTCTGATATCTAAAAAATAAATGGAGCAGCATTTGGAAACCTCTGTTCACATTTCAGATCTCTTTTCTCTCATTTAAATCTAACTGCTATTCTCTGAACCCTAGTTTTGAAAAAAATGTATTTAAAAATCTGAACAAACATTAGTGGAGGTATTCCAAGAGCCAGGCTCCTTGTTCCAAGACCCCACTTAGAGGACTAAGCTTAAATCTAACAAGATGTGTAGCCTTAGGGCCCATGGGGTGAGGCGACGTCCTAAGGAGGTCCAGTTCACCCACGCCTCAGACTTATGAAGAACCTCAAATTTAAATGTTAGATTTTTCCTCCAATTGAGATTGTACTTAGCCACAGAGCTTCATGGATGGGAATGAGAATGGTCATGTCTCAATGTAAATGTTCGTTATATATTAATTATAATTGCTTTATATAATTGTTCTTTTTCAGTGATTTTTTTAATATCCCAAATCACCAAACACAAGCCTGAATTCACTGAAATGTCTTCTCTAACACCCTCATTTTGAGATAGCTCATGGTTCTCCATGTTAAATTCTTCGTGAGGAATAATAAATCCAGTTTACTGAACTGCAAATTCAGTTTCTGGTCGTCTTTGGCTAAAGCATATTCACTCACATGAGAAATTTATGAAAATGACATCTAGTAGGATCCTTAATGGTTCTTTAAACGTTGTGGATTCATTTCTGATTAGACTTTATTTCTAATAAAGGTATCTGAGAAAGGCAAGAAATAAGAAAGTTTAGAGGGTGCCAGCAATTTTTTAAAAAACATCTTTACTTCCCCCCCACCCCTCAGATTTGGAGAGTAATACTTCATCATGTGGAAGGGAAAGTAGTTTCAAATCTGTAATTATTTGAAACTGGAAGTATCAAATACAGACCCATAATAATAAGTTTCCTTATTAGCAGCTTGGAAGTTCCTAGAGTTATGAAAGGTGATGTTTTGTATTTTCCTTAAATAGTATAAATTTTGCATCAATACTTATTTGTAAGGAGATCCTGGTCTGAACTATGATCAGGCTATGTATTGTGATGATTATTTTCTCATTGTTAGCAATTCTTCACTCTTTAATTTTTGTCTGTCACCATTCTTTCCATGTGGGAATACCTGTAAAGAATCTAGTCCTCAAAGAAACCCTCTGATTATGATTGTGTATGATAAGGTTTTTTTTGGAAACGGAGTCTAGCTCTGTCATCCAGGCTGGAGTGCAGTGGCGAGATCTCTCCTTACTATAATCTCTGCCTGCTGAGTTCAAGCAATTCTCTGGCCTCAACCTCCTGAGTAGCTGGGACTACAGGCATGCACCACCATGCCTGGGTAATTTTTTCTATTTTTAGTAGAGATGGGGTTTCACCATGCTGGCCAGGCTGGTCTCGAACTCCCGACCTCAGATGGTCTGCCCTCCTTGGTCTCCCAAAGTGCTGGGATTACAGGCGTGAGCCACCGAGCCCGGCCTCCATAAGTTTAATTGATACTCCTATATTGTTCTTGAAAATATAGTACATAATTCTTAAACATACTTGTCAAAACTAGAGTGTGTTTTCCTCACACCTTCGGTAACATTAGGTATAATAATTTAAGTGATCTTTGTAGTTGCTGAGGCAAAATTTATAAATACTTGTTAAAAATAGAATGTATTTTGCCACGTATCTTTGGTAATATGGTGTATAATTAAATGATCTTTGTAGTTTTTTTTTTTTTTTTTTTTTGAGACAAAGTCTCACTCTTTGGCCAGGCTGGAGTGCAGTGGCGTGATCTAAGCTCACTGCAACCTCTGACCCTCTGATTTCAGTGATTCTCTTTCCTCAGCCTCCTCTGTAGCTGGGATTACAGGCACGTGCCACCATGCCCAGCTAATTTTTGTATTTTTAGTAGAGATGGGGTTTCTCCACGTTGGTCAGGCTGGTCTCAAATTTCTGACCTCGTGATCTGCCCGCCTCAGATGGGGCGGCACTTACAGGCGTGAGCCACTGTGCCCGGCTGATCTTTGTAGTTTCTTAGGCAAAATACACACGTTTGTTTTAACTTTCACTTATCTGATTTTGGAGGCATCACATGTCTACAGTCATAAGCCACCCCACTGGGCCTTTTTTCTTTCTTTTTTTAGTAAAGAAAGATAAAAATAATGTACATTCTTTGTAAGATACTGGAAAATAACTTGATTTTCAAAGAGTTTCCATTGAGTGCCAAATCCAGGGAAATGAGCCTGCACACTCCATTGCAATGTCAAATCTAGACAAACAGGAGGCCAATGTTATTTACATTAGTAAATGTCTAGTCTTCTTTAAAAGCAAGAATGGGAATTCCTTGGGACCAGAAATGCAAAGAATTCCTGGAAGTGGACTCTAGGTTTCTGGATAATGAATCTTGAGAGGAAGCAGCAGCCCCAGATGGCAAGTGCTTATCGGGGGAACTCTACTGGTGACCCCAGGAAGTTGGCTTCAACATTTCCTTCATGAGGTAGCAGGAATAGGTCTTTCCAGGTTTGAAAAATGAGTGCAGGCTTGTGATGTAGAGAGGGGGCAGTGCTTAACTGGTTATATGTACACACAGAGAAGAGGGGTTTTCCCAATGGGGAAGCTCATTACCCAGGCATTACTCATCTCTGCTGAGTAGCCTGTCATGCAGAAATGCCTCTCCCTGCAAACAGTGTACAGCATGTTACTAGTTCCTTTCAGCTCTCCTAGATAGAAAGTGCTGCCTGAGATAAAAGATACTTCATTAGGAAATCTCGATTTACACAATCTTAAACTGTACTGTTATTTTAGAATCAAAATTCTACTCGTCTCTAGTACTGTGAAAGGCTCTTTAAAGAATCACATTTTGCTCTTACACATTATTTATATTCTATTAAATCCCAGAAGAAGTAGAACTCATGAGCTTGGCTGATAGAGGGATCAGATAATCTGACAGAAAAAGAAATAACACACCTTTTAGCAGTCACTTGGCTTTTCCTTACCAATCTTTTGGGTATACCTCTGGCCAATTTCATAATTTATTGGGTTAATATCATCATCTATTTGAGCAGTCTTAGTGCCAGTCATTAAACCATTCAGTCAGAACTAAAGCAGAACATCCATCTCTTTCACCTGTATTATCTATCATGTCTGACTGGAAGCCAGCAAGACCTCCTGGATAAAGCACTCTGAGATTGTCCAGTCCAGATATCTCCCACTTGGACCACACAGGAAGCCACCATTTGCCTCCCATCTATCCATGATTGTGTTAAACTTGCTCTAGACAGAGAGCCTTTGTACCTGAGATACTCTGTTGATGAGAACTTTGTTCTTTGATTTTGAATGGCTTCCTCCATTGCATTATTCAGATCTCAGTTGGAAGGACACCCCCCACATCTCTGATGATTCTATTCTGACTACCCAAGATAAAAGTAGCACCCTCTCAGTTGCATTCTTTCCAATTAACTTGCATAACTTTCTTGACAATACTTCTCATTTAAAAAATACTGCTGTTTATCTATTTGCTCACATGTTTTCTGTCTGCTTCCTGCCAGAAAGGTGTCAGGCTCTTTATAGCAGATGGGGTATCTTCCTGTTGATTGATTTGTCTCCAGGATCTTGATCACCATACAGCACAATGTATGCACTTAGTAAGTACATGTGAGTGGAGAAGGAATGAATGCATATAAAATTCTCCAGCCACCAGCCGAACAGAAAAAGGCAGATGTCATTTAAAAATAAAAAAATACCTTTCTTGGAGGTTTTTGTTTGATTGTTCTTTTGTTTCTGCTTTTGAGGAAATGCAAGTAAACTTGCTACAACTGCTCAAGGCTAGCATGATCCAATGAATCAGACCTGTTCAAAACTACAGTGAACTCTATTTTGTGTGTTGTCACTCAAGAACAGTATATTTATGTGCCTCTTCTCTCTAAGCTAGGGGTTCTGAAGCAATTTGCACTAAAGGTTAACAACAAATTCTAGTGTTTGATATGTTGATTCCTGATAATAGAGGGGTGGCATCCTTCTTCTCCACTCTCTTGACACACACACATACTCTTACCATTAATGAGCATGAAGTTTTGAAGTGAAATCTTTACTGCTGCAGTTGTTTGTTTGAATGCATGGAAGAGGTGGAAGCCCTGGTAATCCACTGCCCTGCATACAGCAGAAGTCTGGGTCTGAGAAAACATCTGTTGAACTGAGGCTCAGACTGATGCCTGAATTCTTATTTATTTATTTAGAGGCAGGGTCTCACCCTGTCACCCAGGCTAGAGTGCAGTGACATGATTACAACACTCCATCTCAAAAAATAAAATAAAATAATATATACTAGTATGCTAGTCAGAAGTGCATTTTTTTTTTTTTGAAATGGAGTTTTGCTCTTGTTGCCCAGGCTGGAGTGTCCAGATGGAGGTTAGTGCACCATCTGGCTAACCTCCGCCTCCTGGGTTCAAGTGATTCTCCTGCCTCAGCCTCCCAAGAAGCTGGGATTACAGGCATGTGCCACCATGCCCAGCTAATTTTGTATTTTTAGTAGAGATGGGGTTTCTCCATGTTGGTAGGGCTGGTCTCAAACTCCAGACCTCTGGTGATCCACCCACCTCGGTCTCCCTAAGTGCTGGGATTACAGGCAAGAGCCACCAAGCCTGGACACATTTTTTGTTTTAATCTTCATTTCTTTGATTTTAGTGAGCCTAAACTTATTTTTTCTAAAGTTTGAAGGCGACTTTTCTCATTATAGAAATTAACCTTTTCTCAGCAATTAAAATATTTTTCTTTTTTTTTTTTTTTTTTATAAAGACGGGGTTTCACCCTGTTGGTCAGGCTGGTCTTGAACTCCCAACCTCAGGTGATCCGCCCGCCTTGGCCTCCAAAGTGGTTGGATTACAGGCGTGAGCCACCGCGCCCTGCCAAAACCCTATCTTTAAAAAAAAAAAAAAAATTAAATTAAAAAACAATTTCAAGTTACTTAAGTTTTAAAAATAACTGTTTACCTAAGACCTGAATGATAAAAGCAAGTTTTAATTACTATTTATTCTTAATCATTTTATAGTTTCTTTTATTATTTTATTTATTTATTTTGAGACAGAATCTCACTTTGTTGTCCAGGCTGTACTGCAGTGGGACAATCTCAGCTCACTGCAACCTCCACCTCCTCGGTTCAAGCGATTTTCCTGCCTCAGCCTCCCAAGTACCTGGGATTACAGGTGGGCACCACCATGCCCAGCTAATTTTTGTATTTTTTAATAGAAACAGGATTTCAACGTGTGTTGAGTAATCCAGCCCAGCCCTGTACATGGGTGCCCTTTGTCCCAGCGGTGACGAAGGGTTGAGAAAAGCAAATGAAGACAGAGACACAAGGGTAGAATTTGCAGCATGGCTCCAGGGGACCAATGCAAGCAAGCGTGGGAACCGCATTGGCCCCGAGCTCTGGGCTCCAAACACTTTTATTATGTGCATAATCTCATTGATCTTATGGGCATGGAAGGGGTGGGTGATGGGATAGAAGGTAAGATGGGGGGAGTGGGGGTTGGGGGTGGGGAGAGCACTTGAGATCTCTCTAAGACATGCTAAACTAGTACCCTGAGTTTATCACCGATTGTTACCAGGGTGCTGCTGCATCAGAAGTATAGGGGATGAGGAGCCACCCAGTCTGACCACACCCAGTGCATCCAGGGGCTTTTATCTCCTGAGCAGTCAGGACGTATAGCAATTAAAATCACTCCAAATTTCGAGAACCTAGGCAGAGCCTAGGTGTTCCGTGATCTCTGCCCTGCAAGGCTTTTCTCCTCCTTGCCAGCTCCCATCTGCAAAGACCCTCCCGGATCTTGAGAGCAGTGTCGCCTCCCTTCTCAGAGATCTTTGCACAGGCCTTATTTAGGAGACCCTCACATAGTCTCCATGTTGAGAAGGCATTGCTGGGACCAGAGCAGTATTGCCTGCTCTGCAACCACCTCTCGGTGTTCCCCGGTGTTACTGCACGCTCAGATGGTCTTTACCTTAGCCTTTCTGTTGCCGCTTGATTTCTAATTAACTGCACCAATAATATAGTTTAGTTCAGTGTATAAACTTCAGTGTACTCTGAGCCAAGCAAGCTTATAATTATTTAGCTGGAATTAACATAGGTCTCCCCCGGGTCATCTTGACCCATAAACATGTTGGCCAGGCTGGTCTCAAACTCTTGACCTCAAGTGATCCACCTGCTTGGGCTCCCAAAATACTGGAATTACAGGCATCAGCCACCACACCCAGCCTTATTTGTTTGTCGTAAAGATGAGTGTCTTACTGTGCTGCCCAGCTTGGTCTCAAACTCCTAGACTCAAGCAATCCTGCAAGCTCAGCCTTCTGAGTAGCTGGTACTACAGTACTACAGGCTTGAGCTACCACACCCGGCTCCTTAAATGTTTTCCGTATAAATTTGTTACAGAACGTTTATAGGGGCTTTTTTTTTTTTCTTTAAAAATCAAACCAAAAAACCTGGCCATTAGAAGCATGACATTGAATAATAATCAATGTCCTTATTTTAAGACATGTTTTCATAAGTGGTATATCCACTTATATTTGTTCATCCACTTGTTTATAACACTCCATTAAACACTAAAATTGACACAGTCTATTTCTTTTCTTTTTTTTTTTTGGAGACAGAGTCTTGCTCTATCGCCCAGGCTGGAGTGCAGTGGCATGATCCCGGCTCACTGCACCCTCCATCTCCCAGATTCAAGCAATTCTCCTGCTTAGTCTCCCGAGTAGCTGAAATTACAGGCACAGGCCACCACAACTGGCTAATTTTTGTATTTTTTTTTTTTTTTTTTGAGATGGAGTCTTGCTCTGCTACCCAGGCTGTAGTGCAGTGGCATGATCTCGGCTCACCACAACCTCTGCCTCCCGGGTGTAAGTGATTCTTCTGCCTCAGCCTCTTGAGTAGTTGGGACTACAGGTGTACACCACGACATCTGGCTAATTTTTGTATTTTTAGTAGAGACGGGGTTTCACCATGTTGGCCAGGCTGGTCTTGAACTCCTGACCTTGCGATGTGCCAGCCTCAGCCTCCCAAAATGCTGGGATTACAGGCATGAGCCACTGTGCTCAGCCCACAATCTAATGTTAAACAGTTATTATTTCATAGACATGTGGTACCCATTTTCTGTTGTTCAATTTCTCTCATTCCAGCTCAGTTTACAAATCTTATTTTACAATATTTTGTTTTTCCCATTCCATCCTGCCTTCTATAACCATTTGATCATATAATCAAGTCTTTTTGGCTGCATTTTCTGATATAATTTCAAATTTTCTTATCTTGTGATTTCCATTTTTTGCTATCCTTGTTTGTAGAACTGTAGAGTTTGGCCATGTTCTCATTTTGTTTTATTGTGCCTGTGATTATTTTTTCAATTTCTCTCCTTTAAGCTCTGTTGAACTTGAGTGCCTGTGATTTCTAAAGTCATTTCCAACAATCTAATTCTATGGTGCCCTCAAAGCCCTCGTCGCTATGGCTAACATAGTACCCAAACACCAGCCACTGTCATCTGGATGGAGCTCTGGAAACTGAACAGTTATTTTAGAGGCTAAATTGAGTGTTTTCTTTGTGGCTAAAATAATCAATCAAGATAGGGAGAGGAAGAAAAGCAGACTGTGAGATTTCAGAACAGGAAGTGAGAATGGTCACATGGGATGCCTGCTCCCATGTCCAAATCACAAAAGCACTTTCCAAACCCACTTTGACAACTTATTGCCATTCTCTTTTACGGATAATTGGTGTTTAATCAATCTAACAAGAAGTGCAAGTCAAAGGCAGTTTTATTCTCGCCTTTCATTAGACAGTAGCACTTAAGCTCCTCTATTTTCAAATTTAGAACTGTCACTGTGTGACAAGAAAAAGACCTCATAGCTAGACAAAATTAATGCCAACACTGAGTTTCTGGGTTTTAGTTTCTCACATCTAAGGTGACAGAAAAGTTTCAATGTCCAAGGGATGATTGCTACTGCGTTTTTTCATCTTTCTGAAGACATCCGTTTTTCTGTGCCTGGTACACTGCAGGTTGAAGCTATGGGGATGCATAAATCTTTCTCCTGGGATACCTGCAGGAAGGAGTGTCTCAGATGCTGCAGGCCCTGAGATGGTAGAGACTGTGACAGCATAGCCTTCCTGGGCCAAGTGTGCACCAGTGATGTACTTGAGCCTTTGGTGTTGCTGGATTTTGAAGTTGAGCTAGATATTTGGTTTTGCTGGATCCAATCCATGTGGATTCTTGAGGTTGTGGGTCCCAGGTTGGAAGAATTCTGTAACTGCCTGGAATGTCCAACCCAGAAATGATGCCCTGGAATGCCATAGTTGTCAATTGAAAAGGCACAGCACTGGAGATCTTCCTCATGTTTTCCTATATTTAATTTTCACCTCCATCCTGTTAATGTAAACTTCAGACTGTTGCAAGAATGTTTATTGATGATTAATCTCTGCTTTCAGCAGGGAGGCCAAGCTCAGTTTCAAGAGAACCCCAGGACAGTGGCCCATTGTCCCTTCCCACCCTGTTGGTATCCATAGCTATTCCAAGGCTCTCTGAAGTTCAGCCTCCAGCTCTGACCTGGGTGCCGGCCCCTTTCTTGCTCCTGTTGCTCTATATGTGCTCCCAATCCTGACTCCACCTACCCAAAATCAATTCCACAGGTGGAGAATACGAAAGAAGGCTTTAATTATCATGTACAAAGAAACATGAATTCTGAGCAGATAAAAAAGTAAAGTTCTTTAGCATATTATTGACTATGTGAATAGAATTTTTCCAACTGAAATTCTTGAAGGCATTGAGAAGACGAAGAGCAAAATATGGAAGGATCTCCACTGCAGAGACTTTCAGCTCCAGGCAGAGCACAGTCCAATGCAGGTCCACAAGAACAGCATGAGGGCCCCGACTGGGGTGCATGAGCTCCTTCCAGGGCATCAGTTGAAAGGGGTGGTGCTATGAGCCATGAGCAAGACTGGGGATCCTTTCTTTTCTGCGTTCCAGTCTTTCCTAAGCCTTAGTCTTCAGCAATTTCTTGTGGGCAGCCTGGGCTCTTAGAGTTGCTCAGGGCATCAATCTGTCTACCTTTGCTGGCTGTGTCTCCTGGCTGGTGCAGGACACATCTGGCTGTGTTGTCTACAGCATACACTTATTCTTCAAGTGAATGTAGTTCTTTTGTTATTTCAGCCATTGGTCCCCAGATATGTGAGTCTCCACAGTGTTTTTGGTTCACTTTAAACACCAGGAATGTTTAAATGTGAGCCCAGCATGGCAACCTCAATGCATTACAGTTCATATTTAGACAGAACTGGGGGTATTGGCAGTGGTGGCCAAGTCCAGTGAAGCTGTCCCATGCTCAGTCCCAGCTTATTTTAGGTTTAGGTCCAGTAGCGTGTGGGCTGTGGACATATTGCCTTTAAAACCGTTCTTCCAAAGATGATGAATGGAGCTTTATTTATATTTTAACCTCCTGATCAGGCCAAGCTGTGTGGCTGGTCTAGGAAAGGGTGTAAATGATTCAGTCCAATATGGAGTGTGCTTTTATAGTGTGTTTTGTCTTCTACAGAATGGCAGACACCAAAGTCCAAATACTTGGGAAATTATCACTAATTTGCCTGGAAAAATTTTTTCAGCACCTGATACAATTATGGTGAAAATTATATTACTCAGAAAGGCACAACTGAAAGTCAGCAGGGTTGTTATGATTGAATCAGGCAAGCAAAGGGGAAGTGAGGGAAATTCCAGGGGGGGTAGAGTCCAGTTACTGCTGGTGTCTATTGTAGTAAAGAAAAAATCATACTTTTTCTTCACCCATTGCAAGGGTCATGGCTGACACTCTCATAACAAAACAGAGATTATCAGGAGAAAAGTATTAAACAATTATTTAACAAAGTTTTCTATGACAAGAGAGCCCTCAGAAATGAAGACAAAAGACCCAATGAAAAATGTGTATTTTTATGCTTGGATTCCATGGATAGTCATGTAGAAGTATGATTGGATAAAAAGTGTATTTTCTAGTACCAATAAATTGGGTGCTTGGGAACCCAGAAATGGCTGTCAGTTCAGATTCTTTTTGGCCTCTGGGTCCTGGGAAGGACTCTCTGGAATGAGGGTTTATGCCCTACCTTCAGAAGAGGAAGGTCAGTTAATTCTTTTATGGCCAGCTGCCACAGAGACAGGCACAGTGTGTGTGGTAGTCATGACCTTCTTGCTTCCGTGGTTTTCTTAATTGCCAAGGTACCATGAAACCTCCTCATGTAGTTTCACCTTTCACAATGTGGGTCTGTGTATTATCCAATTAGTCATTAAACCAGTCTCTTAGTCCTGAGAATAGGTCAGTTCAGTTAAACATTTAACAGGACTATCTCAAGGCAGGTGGTGGGATTGCAGATGGGCTTCCACCAAAGTTAGGCCTGTATATGACATAAGCAATCATTCATTTAGTAAGAAGTATTTCTATAGAAACAAAAGAAAACCAAAGGTTAATGATGAGAACCAACTATTAATTCAGTTTTTTGAGTCCAGAGGACAGCCAATTGAGAAATTTCTAGATGTTGTGCTTGAAGCATCTTCAGTTTGAATGGGGGCGGGCAGTGGCAATCAGACAGAATTTCTGGTTGGCAGTTTGCATGAGGTGTTTTGGTGAAATTTCTGAGTAGTTCCTACATGAGTTGTGGTGATTTCTCTGCAGTCTATGTTAAACCACCTAGCTTCAGCTTACGGGAATTCAGGAAAAGTGCAGTTTAATTTCAGCAATTCCAAGCCAGAAGGGTAGAAGAAATCAGAAATATTAGTTTGAATAGCCATTCTGAGCTTTTTTTTTTTTTTTGAGATAGAGTCTCACTTTGTCATCCAGGCTGGAGTGCAGTGGCAGGAACACAGTTTACTGCAGCCTCAACCTCCCTGGTTAAAGCAATCCTTCTACCTCAGCCTTCCAAGTAGCTTGACCACAGGCGTGTGCCACCATGTACTTTTTCTAAAGACAGGGTTTTTGCCATGCTACCCAGGCTGGCCTCTAACTCCAGGGCTCAAATGATCCTCCATCCTCAGCCTTCCTAAGTGCTGGGATTACAGTCCTTAGCCATGGCGCCCAGCCCATAGCGAGATCTTAAAGATAAAGCAATAAAGATCCAGTCTCAATTTCAGGTAGATGACAAAACCTCAAAAAACAATGGGCTATACTCTAATAATAGGTACACTATAGGTTTTTATTTTTTTAGAAGGAGTTTCCCTGTGTTGCCAGGCTGGAGTGCAGTGGCCAGATCTCAGCTCACTGCAATCTCTACCTCTCAAGTTCAAGCGATTCTCCTGCCTCAGCCTCCTAAGTAGCTGGGACTACAGCCGAGTGCCACCATGGCCAGCTAATTTTTGTATTTTTAGCAGAGACGAGTTTCACCACATTGGCTAGGATGGTCTCGATCTCCTGACCTCGTGATCCACCCACCTCGGCCTCCCAAAGTGCTGGGATTACAGGCGTGAGCTACCACGCCCAGCTGATTACCCCCATTTCTATCAAACATCATCAAATTATATTTTGTTGTTGTTGTTGTTGTTTTTGTTTTGAGATGGAGTCTCTCTGTTTCCCAGGCTGGAGTGCAGTGGCATGATCTTGGCTCACTGCAACCTCTGTCTCCTGGGTTCAAGTGATTCTCCTGCCTCAACCTCCCAAGTAGCTGGGATTACAGGTGCCCGCCACCACACCCGGCTATTTTTGTATTTTTAGTAGAGACAGGGTTTCAGCATGTTGGCCAGGCTGGTCTCTGACTCCTGACCTCAGGTGATCCGCCCACCTTGGTCTCTCAAAGTGCTGGGATTAAAGGCCTTAGGCACCTTGCCCAACTGTGAAAGTATTAATAAGAGTAAATTTTGTTTTTGAGATGAAGTTTCACTCTTGTCACCCAGGCTGGAGTGCAATGATGTGATCTCAGCTCACTGCAACCTCTGCCTCCCAGGTTCAAGCAATTCTCTTTCCTCAGCCTCCAGAGTAGCTGTGATTACAGGTGCCCACCACTATACCCGGCTACTTTTTGTATTTTTAGTAGAGATAGAGTTTCAGCATGTTGGCCAGGCTGATCTCCTGACCTCAGGTGATCTGCCCACCTTGGCCTCCCAAAGTGCTGGGATTACAGGTTTGAGCTCCCTCCCCCATCAAGTAATTTATTTACAAAATAAGTTTAGTGTCATTAAAATTGGCTTAATTATTTACACAAGTGCAGCAGAAATAATGGTTTACCACGTAGGCTCTCTTTAAGTTTCTGGATCTTTTCATAAAGGAATCTTAAAGTAGATTTTAAAACCCTCTCATGGCTAGGAAACCAAACCAAGATCTTGCTATCATACTTTGCCTGCAATACCTAGAGATTGGTGTGAATTCTCCTTTTGTCAACATCCTCCAAATATCCTGATGTTCCCGGGTGTGACAGAAGCAACATTTCTTACTCACCTGTAAAAAAAAAAAAGCAACCCTTTTAGCCAGGCCAGTTTTTCATGACCAAATGTGTTGTTTCTGTTCCTAAAAACTATGAAAGAAATAAAACAGTGATATTACCTTCAACATGGTAACTCTAAATCTTTATTCTAAGAATGGAAATATAATATCTCTTGGGATTAAGCCCATTCTCCAAAATTTACCCAAGGCCATAAGAAAATAACAGCATGACACGGTCAAGGAATGAATTAAGGAATTAAGGGGAAAAAATAAAAACGAAAACCGACTTCTCTAAGCTTGAGAGGACTGACAGAGGAATCAAGAATGAGTAGAGCCGGCAGTACTTTGGTGGCACGAGCGCGCAGTTGGTCGGTTGCTGCACGGCTCCGTTCCTGGCGCCGGCGGTTTCTCACTCCTTTGCGTTATCAAATGCTCCTGGGCTGCAACATTCTTTGCGCCAAAAGTTGTCTTTTGCAACAGCACTAACGTTTGCTACGGACAGGTGCGCGTTGGGTCCAAGCGCCGCTGGTTTGACAACTTCGCGGATGTCTCCCTCCCAACCTCCCCCGCCCCGCCAGGCATCCTCAATCCGCGAACTGAGCCTGCAGCACCTTCGCCGGTGGCAACCTGGATCCGGTGGCGGCGAGGTTGGTTTCGCCGAGCGTGGTGTTTCTTGGTCCCCGAACTGCTCTGTGCTTTGTGCTGGCCCAGGCCGGTCTCAGTTGGGTGCTATGGAAGGACTGTTTTTTCAGAAATGTCTCGGCCCAGCTGGCGGTTTCTCGATCGCAGAACCACTGTTTGCGCCGAGCTGGATGTACTTCAGCGGCCGCGCGTGTTCCTCTGTGCCATCCCCATGGGTGTCGTCCAAACCGCGGTGTGTGTTTCGCTGACATCACCGCCACGTGGGTCACCTCCTTCAGTGGCTGCGCTGGTCCCGGCACCGAGTCTCCATTTTCTGACCCGCGCTTTCTCCCGGAGAGCCGATCAGACACTTTCCTGCTTGTGTCAGCTGCTGGCTGTGCCGGGCAGCTTCCCGGTCCCCGCGCGTCGCTTTCTCCATCCGAGGCCCTCTAGGGCCGGCGTCACGGTCGCAGCACCCGGCGTTCCCGTTGACTCTTTTGCCAGCGGCGCGAGCCGGCGGTTTTTCTGTCACAGCACTTGCCCTGAGGAGTTTCTTGGTGGCCGAACCGCTCTTTTTTGTCATAGCCGATGGTTTCCTGGTGACAGCACCGTTGGTGGCGTCAAAACGAATGTTGTCCTTCACAACCCCGCCGGCTGCGTCACTCACAGGCTCCCGGCCCCGCCATTTCGCCGAGCCAAGGTCTCTTGGCCGCAGCACAACTCGTTTTTTGGGGCCTCCGTTTTCTCGATGCGGCAGCGATCAGGCCGCGGATCTGAGGGATTCCGGGTCGAAGCTGCGGCGGTTCCGCCGAGCCTGGCGTTCCTCCCGGCGGCGGCCGCTGGCGGGGTTTGGGGAGAGCCCGCCGCTCCTCCGGGCGGGTGACGGGAGCTTTGCCGGTGCCGTCTCTTCCCAGCGCCGCCGCTCGGGCTCCGGCTCTTCTCCAGACCCGAGTCGTGGCTGCGCCGCTCAAGCCTCCGTGGCAGGACCCGCGGTTTCGCGCGTGGTTGGCTTCGTGGTCCTAGCCGGTTTCGATCTCGCGGTGCCTGCCATTTCTACCCCCTTCCAAGTCGAGGAATAGTCAAAGTGTGATTTCTCAGGCCGAGGAAGTCCTGACTTAAGACAGACACCGGTCTAGCCCTGGCTGCCATTTCTAGGTCGTAGGAAGTCACAGAGTTACCCTGTGACCTATGACTCACTTTTCAGCAGCTCCGGGTTTCCTGTAGACTCGGATTTCTCTCTCTCTCTCTCTCTCTCTCTCTCTCTCTCTCTCTCTCTCTCTCTCTCTTTCTCTCTCTCTCTCTTTCTTTCCTTTTTCTTTCTTTCTGACGGAGCCTCGCTCCGTCGCCCAGGCTGGAGTGCAGTGGCGCGATCTCCGCTCACTGCAACCTCCACCCCCTTGGTTCAAGCAATTCCCCTGCCGCAGCCTCTGGAGTAGGTGGGAAAGGGGCGCGCGCCACCACGCCCAGCGAAGTTTTTTGTATTTTTGGTAGAGACTGGGTTTCACCATGTTGGCCAGACTGGTCTCGAACTCCTGACCTCAGGTGATCCGCCCGCCTCGGCCTCCCAAAGTGCTGGGATTACAAGCGTGAGACACCGCGCCCCGCCTAAAACTAGATTTTATTAAAAAATTTTTTTAAACTAATTTTGAGAGTGTCTCAGCTTCGTGTTCTTTGACTTGCATTCTCTCAGGAGCTGGGGAGCCCAGCCGGGTCTCAGCCTCGCTGCTGTCAAGTTCCGGGTTCTGTCTGGTGTCTCTGCTTCTCACGCGAGGCTGACGGATTAGCATCAGGAGTTTTGCCAATAGTGCTCACTTGGCGTTTTCTCAGTTGCAGCACCATTCTTAGCGCTTAAAGTAATGTTTTCCTTCTACCGGGACCGCAAGGTCTTTGTGCTGTCACCTTCTGGGTCCTAGCCCCGCTGGGATCTCGTAGGAGCTTCCAGAACCTTGTTGTACGTCGCAGAACGGTGACTGCACTGAGCCGCCGTTTGCTTCTCAGTGCCTGCTGTTTCTAGGTTCCGGCCCCGCGGTTTGCTCCGTGCTAGCAGCGTGGCTCCCAGCGCCGTTAGGTCCTCGTGTGGGAGTTTTGAGACAGCGTTTTGAGATCGGTGCACCCGGTTGGTGTCTTCTCGGTCGCAGTGTCTACTACAGCGGAGCTGGCGTTTCTAAGTGGAGGCACCGAGCCCGATGCTTTTCCGTAGCAGCCCTGCTGCCTTCCCCAAGTAGGAAATGTGTCACCCGCTTTCGCTACGCTTGTGATTTTTACCTGCCTTTCATGTCAGGGTATACGAAGAAATGAGATTTTAGGTATACACGTTCCGTTTTACCGGTGACCTAGATTTCTTAGGAAGTTGTAGGAAGTCCTCGTAGAGGCACAGCGGTACTGATTTAGGCGTACCAGCGACAATCATAAGACTGTACGGTTTAGTAGTGCTTGCCGTTCTGTTTTATGGTTAATTCTCCGTATGTAACGTTTCTATTGTGTGCTTAATTCTCTGTATGCTTTGCATTTTAAATGTTCTTTCGGTGCATTTTGCTGTGGAGCAATGTGTTCTTTCTGCATTGTTTTCTATTGGCATTTTAGAAGTTTAGTTATGCATTTAATTTGTTTTGTTTTAAATGTTATCTATTTCCTCTACTAATTTTTGGTGCCAGCTTCATGCTCCCTGACTTGTGTTGGGTCTCAGTCCTGCTGGCGCTGGGGCTGCTGTGGTTGGCGAAGCACTGGCACACACAAGAAACTCAAGATCGCTGACTGAGCCCTGCCCAGGGCTGCCGATGTAGGTTCAGCGGTCGCGTACATGGAAGACGGAATCAGCCACACAAGCCTGAAGCCTGGGGCTGCGTGGTCCCACCTGACCACTGTGGCAGGATCTCAAATTAACTTTTCTTGGATTGCTTATTAGTTGAGAGGGAGGAAATAGGAGCTTTTTAGTGGAGACATCAAAAATCTTTCTGGGATGATCAAAGTTAAAATCACCAGTGAGCAGCAAGATAAGTCATCTTGTGAGTGTGATGCCTTGAAATTACACAACATAGAAGCCGGGCGCGGTGGCTCACGCCTGTAATCCCAACACTTTGGGAGGCTGAGGCAGGTGGATCACCTGAGGTCAGGAGTTGGAGACCATCCTGACCAATATGATGAAACCCTGTCTTTAAAAATGTATAATTCTTTTTTCAAAAAAAAAAAAAAAAAAGAAAGAAATTACACAACGTAACTTCTGTGGCATTCTACACCAGGTGATGCATAATCTGAGTCTGATCATGAGGCTGAATTAGAAAAATCCAAATTGAGGGCTGGTTAATGAAATAATTGGCCAGTTTTCTTCAAAATGGAAGGCCATGAAAGAGTAAGGAACTGTTCCATATATTAAAGAAAATAAAAGTATACGATAACTAAAGGTAATACTTGAAGCTGGACTGGGACATGAACTGGAGGAGTATACATGCTGTAAATTGCATTATTAGGAAGACTGGCAAAAATTGAGTATGGACTTTATATTATGTACGTGTATTATAGTAAGGTAAAATTTCCTAAATTTGATTACTGTACTTATGTAAGAAAATATCCCTGTTCTTAGGACATATACACTAAATCTTAAAGTATACTGGACATAGGTTGTATGAACTTTTCCCAAATTCTTTAGACACAGGGGGATAGCCAAATGTGATATATTATTAAAAATGGGGACTATAGATAAAAGGTATGCTGAATTTCTGTGGTTCATTCTTGCATTTTTCTTGTAAATTTTAAGTTATTGTTAAATAAAAATGTAAGAACTGTATCTTCTTTATCCCCAATTTTCACTTTCCAGTGAATCCTGCACAATGAAACTTTCATTCCTCAATTTCATTTTCCTATTCACACAATCCTCAACCTCTCATCAGCACTGTGTAGAGCAGATATATTTCTTCAGCTTCCTTGTTATGTCATTGTCCTTTTCTTTTGCTTCGGCAGACACCCAATCTGTTCGCTCTGGTGTATCGTCTTTCTTTGTCCAAACTCTGAAATGCTCCAGAATGAAATATTTTGCTTTCCTATTTTGGAGTAATTTTATACTTTCCTGTGGAACCTGTATCATTAACATTGCTGCATAAAACAGATGCACACTCTAAAGGGCTAGCTGAGAAGAGTTTAATACAGTAACTGACTTCTTACAATGCGCATGTATAAACAGGTTAAAGGAAACAAAAGGTAGGGAGCCTGACCTGGCACCAGAGAAAGCATTACTATTTCTATCTCAGTAGGGGCAAGAAAGTGAGTGGTGTTAGAGAAAGCAAGAAAGGAGAGGGTCACTCCTCAGTATTTCTGGCTTTTTTTTTTTTTTCTTTTTTGAGAGAAGGCTCACTGTCACCCAGGCTGGAGTGCAGTGGCACAGCATAGCCCACTGCAGCCTCAACCACCAGACTCAGGCAGTCTTCCCTCCTCAGCCTCCCAAGCTCTGGGACCACGGGTATGCGCAACCCTGCCTGGCTAAATTTTAAATTTTTTGTGGAGACAGGATCTCACTCTATTAACCAAGCTGGCTTTGAGCTCTTGGCCTCAAGTGATCCTCTTGCCTTGGCCTCCCAAAGTGCTGTGATTTCAGGCATGAACCACCATAGCCAGCCTATTTTTGATTTTAGATAAAAAAAGTTTAGTACCCTGAGGCCCAGGGATAACAAAGCAAGGTAATATATTACTACTCCGTTTCTCTGAATAGCTGGTGTCTTTCAGTGCCTAAACTCAATCGGAAACCTGGGGGCAAGAGCAGCTCTCCAGTGCAGCCCATTTAGGTTACTTCTTGTACCACAGAGCTGACTGAAGAGATCTAGAGAGGCAAGTTAGCTAGCTGTGTCTTTATGCTGATCAGTATATTCACAATGGTAACTTTTTTTTTGGAACAGGGTCTTGCTCTGTCACCCAGGCTGGAGTGCAGTGGCATGATCTTGGCTCTTTGTAACCTCCATCTCCCAGGTTCCAGTGATTCTTGTGATTCAGCCTCTTGAGTAGCTAGAATTACAGGCACGCACCACCACATCCAGCTAATTTTATTGTATTTTTAATAGAGATGGGTTTTTGCTATGTTGGCCAGGCTCGTCTTGAACTCTGGGCCTCAAGTTATCCACCCACCTCAGCCTCTCAAAGTGCTGGGATTACAGGTATGAGCAACCCCACTAGGCCCACAAGGGTAATTTTTTAAAATGGTCTGAAAACAACTCTATTTGCATAAATTTAACAAATTAGATAAAATGGATCAATTCTGCAAGTTCCGCAGTCTACCCAACCCATATACAAAAAATCTGTGAAGGCCAGGCGTTGTGGCTCACACCTGTAATCCAAGCACTTTGAAGGCCAAGGCAGGTGGATCACCTGAGGTCGGGAGTTCAAGACTAGCCTAACCAACATGGTAAAACCACATCTTTATAAATATATATATATATATATAAACCTGTGAATTTTCAAAATTATTAAAGACATTGACTACATGGTCAAAAGTCTTCCAAAAAACAAACCAAGAGGTCCATACAATTTCACTGATTAATTTTACCTAATATTCAAAGAATAAATAAGATGAATTCTACACAATTTATTCTAGAAAATAAAAGAATATGGAATACTTTCCAACTTCTTTTATGAGGTCAGGATGTTTCTCGCAAACACAGTACACGAAGAGAAAACTGTAAGGTGTATTGTCGAAATCAAAGTGAGAAAACTGAGACCAATATCAGAAGTCAAATTCCAGTTTATTCAGCTCCCGGGCGAGGTTCTATGGTCCGAGGAAGAGGGGCCAGAGAAGTCGCGCCCGGCCGTTCTGGGCATGGGGTTTTATAGGGAGTGAGGGCAATAGATTGGTCAGTGGGGAAACAAAGCATAGGCAACTGCATTGGTCATAGAGAGACTGGACCTGGACTTGGCAAGCTGCCATTGGTAGCCCAGTGGGGCTATCAACAGGTGGGCAGGCGAAGGCAATAGATTGATTAGAGGGGAAACAAAGCATGGCCAATTGTATTGGCCATAGAGAGACTGGACCTGGACTTGGTGAACTGCCATTGGTCAGGCCCTTGGCAGGGTTTTTGAATTTTGGCAGGGCTGAGAACATGATTTAGCGCTGAGTGTGGAGCTGGGGTTGGAATGTAGCAGTGGGTGTGGGAAGCCCGTATGGAGGAGGCAGGGCTAAGTAGGATGTCCAGCCTGACAACACAAACGTCGGCCTGCTGATAATAGTGTTATCAGGTGCAGAGGGGGTGGGTGCTGCTCATCCGGCTCCCAGCGAGGCTATCGGCCTTACAAACACTACTGGCCAATATTGCAGGTAAACATAGATGTAGAAATCCTCACGAAAATACTAACAAATAGAAATCAGAAATGTATGTTAAAAAAACAATACTGGCTGGGCATGGTGGCTCACGCTTATAATCCCAGCACTTTGGGAGGTCGAGGTAGGTGGATCACGAGGTTAAGAGATCGAGACCAGCCTGGTCAATATGATGAAATCCCGCCTCTACTAAAAATACAAAAATTAGCTGGGGATGGTGGCACATGCCTGTAGTCCCAGCTACTCGGGAGGCTAAGGCAGGAGAATCGCTTGAACCCAGGAGGCGGAGGTTGCGGTGAGCTGAGATCGGGCCATTGCACTCCAGCCTGGGTAATAAGAGTGAAAATCTGTCTCAAACAGACAAACAAACAAACAATACCATGCCCAAGTAAGGTTTATGCCACATGTAAGGCTGGTTTAATAATCAATATAATTCACCTATTGATAGGCTAGTTGGGAAACACTGTATAATCTTATCAAATGATGCAAAAAAAAGCAATTAAGGAAACGTATACCCATTCATGATTTAAAGTTTAAAGCCAACTGTCAGCAATATGGGAATATGTTGTGAACTGAACGCGAGCCCGGGAATCTCGTCCAGCGAGAGGGTCCCAAACCTGGAAGAGAGCACGCGCCGGAAAAAAAGGAGATAGAAAAGGCGAGGTCTGGAGGGCTACATGTGCTATGCTCATGCAGCAATTTTATTTTTCAATGTCTTTCATTATATACTTTTTTGAAGTTAAAGTTTTTTACACCAGATTAACCTACTTAAGTTACAGTAAGCAAGTTACACCCAGTAAGTAAGTTAAGCGCAGTAAGTAGGCTACGCCCTGTAAGTAGGTTACTTCCAGTAAGTAGGTTACGCCCAATAGGTAAAGGTAAGTAGATTACAGTCACGCCCCGTAAGCTATGGTAAATAAGTTACAGTTATGCCCTGCAAGCTATGGTAATTAAGTTACAGTTACATCCAGTAAATTACGGTAAGTTACCAAGTGTACATACTTAAGTTAATATTTTACAATGAAGGTAACAAGGGTCCAAAATGAACACAATCAAGCAATAAACCATAAGGAGCCAAAAGTAGACACATTGCCCTCCAAGTCCTCATATCCATAAAGTAATGTCTGTTAATTATTTTGGATAACATATAGTTCCTCTCTCAGTTGCTACTTTCCCTCAGCTCGATTCCCCCAACCAGGGATCTGTGTCTGGGCTCAAGCTCACCATATGGTGAGGCCCATTTCCCAGGGGCTTCACACGGGAGCGATCCCCACAGATTCCCTCAGGAATAGAAGGAATTTCCTCAACTGAACAAACAACATCTACAAAAACTTATAGCTAAATTGTATGTAATAGTGACAGACTCAATGCTTTCCTCATGAAATCAGGAACAAGGCCAAGATATTCACTCCAACCATTTCTATTCAACAAGGTACTGAAATTGTTTGCCAGTGCAATAAGGTGAGAAAAGGAGTTAAAATGCATAGACATTGGAGGTGAAAATATGAAACTATCCATACTTGCAGAACATGAGCCTATGTTGAAAATCTTAAAGAATCTAAAAGCAAACTTTCAGAACTCACGAGTTGAGTTTAGCAAGGTCTCAAGATAGAAGGGTGCAAAGCTTCATAGGGAAGAAGTTCCAGGACCTCGAAACAGGAGAATTTCCTGCAGGAAGCTCTCAGGTCTGCTGTCTGTTCACCAGATTTCCTGTAGACCCAGCCTGTGAGTCACCTGCCCTGCAGGACCCCTGGCCGACCCTTCCCTCCAATCTCTGCATAAGACACACTACTTTTTGTATTTTCTGTTTGTCCGGCAACCAGCAAATCTAGGGGACCAAGGGTCCCCGTGATAGTACTGGCACCAGCAACCAGCCAACCTGCCCCTGCACCTCATCCTTATCCAACATCAGCAGGAACACAGGCAACAGGAATTTCACATTTATGTACAATTTTATTGAGAAGGGGAAAGAAAAAAGCACAAAGTGATCTCAAAGCAAAAACTTCTTCCATCGAATTTGAGATAACTCAGGTGTTACTGTAACAACTTTTTTTTTTTTTTTTTTAACAAGAGGATCATCCAATGGAAAGTCTCAGCGAAAATCTCGGGCTCCAAAGGCGGGCGATGGACACAGTCTTAGGGTGTCTGTCCCCAAGCGCAAGCAAATCTGGAGCCAGCAGTCTTGGAACTTCGATTGGTGGCTTCAGGGAACAGTAGTAGGCTGACACTCTGAAAGGTCTCCTCAGACGGACGTCTCTGGCTCCAGTAGTCTGTCCACCGAGCGAGTGGCGAGTTGCAGGGGATGCTGCGGGGGCGGGCGTCGGTTGGGCCCCTCTGCACCCTCTGGCTCTCCCGAGGGTGCCTATGGTTCCTCGCGAGTTTCCAGCGCCGGATCCAGAGTGGGCGACCCTGTGCCCCGCCTGAAGGTGGTCTGAGACTTGGGAAAGACTTCTTTTTGCCGGCAGTTTCAGCGAAGCACACTGGGAGCGGAAAGCAGGTCGCAGTGGAACTCTGCGCCGTCCCAGGAGGGCTCTCAGTGGTAAGGACAGGAAGGGAGCATCCAGGACACCGAATGTACTGGGTTCAGGGCTGGAGGCATCTGGGCCCGCCACCTCCTTGGCGGAATCCTGGGCCTGCCAAACTCCGAAGAGCGACAGCAACTCCATCACGTCCTTTCACCAGCTGATACCGGATATCTGGGACTCAGAAGTCAACATCTTTTGCGTTTTTATACTCTTTTGGCCTCATGGGTGCTTCAAACCTGATTGGAGGGAGGTGGGTGGGAACTTTAATCTTAAGAGCAAATTACATCAGGACTTGTAATTGAGTTAAACATAAAGTCCTATCATCTGTGATGAAGTTTTCTAGTTAAATAGTTTGCTTTAGCGATTGAAAAGAAAAAAATACTACCTTTCTTGTGGAGAGAAAGCTTTTGGGGGGACCCTGGTTAGAAAGTTCATTATTGCACCCAAATGTACTGCTGGTACTGGAGCAGACTAGATCCCTTTCTGCCCCAGAGCAATGCTTGTCAGATGCCTAAAGGATCACGGTGTTACTGAGGAGCAGGCCAGGGTAGTTGCCAACTTTTTAAATCAAAAGATCATTTTTGCGGGTATTTTATTATATTATTATTCTGTGTTATGCTGACTCATGTTACATTTTAATTTTAGATTCGGGGGTACACATGTATGTTTATTACAAGGGTATACTGTGTGATGCTGAGGCTTCTATTGATCCTCTCACCCAGAGAGTGAACTAAGTCTCCAGGAGGAAGTTTTTCAGCCTCTACTGCCTTATTCCCTCCCTCCCTCCTTTTGAAGTCCCCAGTGATTTATTGTTGTCATCTTTATGTTCCTGTGCACCAGGTTTAGCTCCCACTTTTAAGTGAGAACATGCAACATTTGTTTCTGCGTTAGTTGGCTTAGGATAATGGCATCCTTACAGAATGGTTTGAAGTTGGGTAATGTGATGCCTCTGGCTTTTTTTGGTTTTGTTTGCTTAGGATGCTGTTGTGTACCAGCTCCAACCCTGTACGTGGGTGCCCTTAGTCCCAGCAGTGACAAGGGATTGAGAAAAGGAAATAAAGACAGAGACACAGTAACAGAATTTACAACTTGGGTCCAGGGGACCAGCGCAAGCATGGGAACAGCATTGGCCCTGAGCTCTGGGCTCCAAACACTTTTATTGATCTTATAGGCGTGGAAGAGGAGGGTGAAGGGGTAGGTAAGATGAGGGGGAGAGCACTTGAGATCCTTCTAAGACATGCTAAACTAGTACCCTGAGTTTATCACAGATTGTTATCAGGGTGCTGCAGCATCAGAAGTATAGGGGATGAGGAGCCACCCAGTCTGACCACACCCAGTGCATCCAGGGGCTTTTATCTCCTGAGCAGTGAGGACATAGAGCAATTAAAATCACTCCAAATTCCGAGAACCTAGGCATAGCCTGAGGCATTCCGTGATCTCTGCCCTGCAAGGCTTTTCTCCTCCTTGCCAGCTCCCATCTGCAAAGACCCTCCCGGATCTTGAGAGCAGTATTGCCTCCCTTCTCAGAGATCTTTGCACAGGCCTTCTTTAGGAGACTCTCACACAGTCTCCATGTTGAGAAGGTATTCCTGGGACCAGAGCAGTATTGCCTGCTCTGCAACCACCCCTCGGTGTTCCCCGGTGTCACTGCGCTCTCGGATGGTCTTTACCTTAGGCCCCCTCTTGCTGCTTGATTTCTAATTAACTGCACCAATAATATAGTTTAGTTCAGTGTATAAACTTCAGTGTACTCTGAGCCAAGCAAGCTTATAATTATTTAGCTGGAATTAACATAGGTCTCCCCCCGGCCATCTTGACCCACAGCTGGTGGTGCTTGCAGCTGTATTTTTTACCCTGAGATAACAGATTATATTCCTAAACTTACCCTCAAATGCTTTTCAGAGAATTACGTCAAAATAGGACTGATGTGTTGGGACAGCCTGGTTAAAACAGAAAGCAGACAACAGGTGCTAAATGATCTGAACAACAGCAACAAATAATCCTCAAATGATCTCGGAGTAAATGCTGCAGCTGCATGTGCCACCCACTAGTATTCATGGGGCAAAGGGGAAGTGGGTTTAAAATACCTATAGTATTTTGCTTTTACACTTTTATTTCCTCTTGTATCTTGGAAGGATTCATGTGTCATAACTTAGAGAATAAAGAGGTCACCTGAAATAGGGGTCAACTAATCTGATATACTCAGGGAGAAAATGTAGAAACACAGTCAAGGTCAAGCATAATCAGTTAGAGCTCCCTTAAAAATGCTTTGACCACATCTTTAGCCAACCTCATAATTTATGGAGTCAATATCATATATGTGGGCACTGTATCATCAATAATTAAATAATTAAATCAAAACTAAATCAAAACTTTCATCTTTATCTAGTCATGTATCAGCTTTGCCTGGAGGCCAGCAGGCCATCTTGGGCAGAAGACTAGAAGATTGTTGTGATCTAGATACCTCCCACATGGGTCACTGAAAGCCACTATTTGTTTTCTTTCTGTCCATAGCTGTAATAAACTTTTTTTTTTTTTTAAAGATGGGGTTTCACCCTATTGGTCAGGCTGGTCTTGAACTCCCGACCTCAGGTGATCCGCCCGCCTTGGCCTCCAAAGTACTTGGATTACAGGCATAAGTCACCAGGCCCAGCCTCACTTTTATTTTTATAATTTTTTTAATTTAAATTTTCCAGCCAAGGTCTCACTCTGTAGCTCCGACTAGAATGCCATGTTACCATCATAGCTCACTTCAGCCTAGAAATCCTAGGCTCAGGCAATCTTGTTGCTTAAGCCTCTTGAGTGGCTGGGGATACAGGCCTGAACCACTACACCCTGGTAATTAAAATTTTTCTTTCTTTGGTAGAGATTGTATTTCACTCTGTTGCCTGGGCTGGTCTTGAATTTCTGGACTCAAGTGATCCTCCTGCCTCAGCCTCTAAAAGTGCTTGGATTACAGATGTAAGCCACCATGCCTAGCCCCTAATGAAGTTGTTCTATTCTTAGAATCTTCTCTCTTGATGGTAATTCCACCTTCAGATTCTTTTTTCTTTTCTTTTTTTTTTTGAGACAAGATCTTGCTCTGTTTCCTACTCGGCATTGCAGTGGTGAGATCTTAGCTCAGTTACCAAAAGACAAAAAAGGATGAGTGATTGCTTCTCCCCATCGGGAGACCCTTTATATAACCTGCAAATGAAAAAGGTGCTTGAATTAATTAGACATAGAAAGAGTGTGCCCTGGGTCATAAGTGAAGTTTTTTGGTTTTATAGAACAATTTAGCGGTGGCTCACGCCTGTAATCCCAGCACTTTTGGAGGCTGAGGCGGGTAGATCTCCTGAGGTCAGGAGTTCAAGACCAGCCTGGCCAACATGGTGAAACCCCGTCTCTACTGAAAATACAAAAATTAGCTGTGTGTGGTGGCAGGCTGTAATCCCAGCTACTCGGGAGGCTGAGGTTAGGAGAATCACTTGAACCAGGGAGGTGGAGGTTGCAGTGAGTCGTGATTGTGCCACTGGACTCCAGCCTGGGTAACAAAGCAAGATTCCATTTCAAAACAAAAGCAAAAACAAAATGGATAAAAAAAATTCTTAAAAGTGCAGAATTTATGTGTTGACCAACCTAATCTCTGACAAAAAAACTTTCGGTCGGGCACAGTGGCTCACGCCTGTAATGCCTAGCACTTTGGGAGTCCGAGGTGGGTGGATCACCTGAGGTCAGGAGTTCAAGACCAGCCTGGCCATCAAGGTGAAACCCTATCTTTAAAAAAAAAAAAAAAAAAAAAAAAAAAAAAGAACAATTTAGACATATTTTATTATTTGTTTATTTATTTAGACGGAGCCTCTCTCTGTCACCCTGGCTGGAGTGCAGTGGCGTGATCTCGGCTCACTGCAACCTCCGCCTTACGGTTTCAAGCGAATCTTCGGAATTCAAATAGGCAGAGGCTGGGACTCTGGCACCACTTCTGCAGAATCCCAAGACAGCTTCACATAGCCAAGTGCCCGCACGAAGCGGCTAGCGGTCGTGTTACCAACCAATTATCTGCTTAGGAGCCATAACGGCGCTGCTAGAAAGAAACTGCGGGCTCTTAGGAGGGGTGCTTCCACCCCGAAATATCGTGTCTGGAGGAATGAACCGACTCTGTTTAAATGTGACATTTTAATTTGCTTAATCCGTCTAATATATTTTAACACGTTTTAATGTGTTGTGACAAAAAGCGCGAGTTAACGGCATTACCGAAGTATAGTTGGTAAAGAGGCTCGGTGCAATCAGCCTTCGGCACCGTAAAAACAGGGTTTAGGAAGTTCCTAGGCGATACTAGCAGTGCAAGGACCGAGAAAAGGACGGCACGGAGAAGTTACGGGCTTGTAATAACCTACCCTGGGCTAGCATCATGACTCCGTCTTAGCTTAAATTCCAACCTGTCTTCCCCTTCCCTACCACAGCCCCTTTGGGTGCATAACTGGGCCACACTGACGTACTTATGTCACGCTGACTCTGTGCCTATCTTACCGAATAACCAATGTAACTACATCCTGTTGGCAAGCACACCTGCTATTGTGTAAAACTCTCTTTGAACCCGCCCCTCCCCGTGATTGTTTGGAATACCCTTAGCAACCAAAAATCCTGGGAACCTCTTTCCCCCTGGTTGCTAGCTAACTTGACTGTTCCGCTTCTGTAAAATTCCGCTTCAGCTAGGGGCCCCCTCCCCTACCTAAGTCAAGGTAGAAAGGGAAATCAAGCCCCTTCCTTGAGGCCGAGAGAACTTTAAGCATTAGCCATCTCTCGGTCTCTGGCTAATTAATAAAGGACTCTAATTTGGAACTCAGTGCGTGGCGCATTCCTTCTAACTCGCTTGGTTATTCCAGGCTCCGCGTTCGGGAAACCTCACGCTGGGCGCTAAGAACCGTGCAGCAGCCGAGAAAAGGCCGAGTGCGCGCTACTGACAAAAGCGCTGCGGCAAAACCGCCAGCTCCGTATTACAAGCTGAGCCACCGGACAGAATCCCGTCTGACAATAGCAAGGCTGAGACCCAGCTCTGCTCCCCGGATCCTGAGAGAATTCAAGTCAAGGAGCACGAAGCTGTGGCATTCAAAATTAGTATAAAAAATACACAACATTTAAATTAAAATTTAAAACTAACTCATTCTAAAACGCAAGTAAAAAGGCAAAGCAAACACACTAGTAACATCGTTCTGAGAGCAAACGAAAAAAGATAATTTGAAAATAAGCTAAAATTACAGAGAACCTACACTACAAAGAAGAAATTACAAATATTGCTAAATGATGCAATTCTATGATTAGGATATCTGTCAGCTCTAAACCGGTATATGTTACACCTAAGTCTACATTTCCTATGACAAAAACAAAAACGAAAGAAAAACAAAAACAACAACAAAACCCTCGAAAACCCAGTCACGGTTAAACCTGTTTACGACTAAAAGTCGTAGTAGCTGGTATATCCCGACTTGGTCCACAGCAGAAGAAAGTTGCGTTTGGTAGGAGTCGGTATTGCCAAAAAGAACTTGGTTAACCGGAAATCGGGTTTGCCGGCATTTTCTGCATAGGCCCGGCGCGGTGGCTCAGGCGTGTAATCCCAGCACTTTGGGAGGCTGAGGCTGGCGCACCCCAAGGTTAGGAGTTCAAGACCAGCCTGACCAACATGGTGAAATCCCATTTCTGCTAACAAAAATGAGCCGGGCGTGGTGGAGCGCGCCTGTAATCCCAGCTACGCATGAGGCTGAGGCAGGAGACTCGCTTGAACCGGGAGGCGGAGGTTGCAGTGAGCAGAGATCAGGCCACTGCACTCCAGCCTGGGCGACAGAGCGAGACTCCGTCTCAAAAAACAAACAAAAATCCCCACCAGCATAGCTAAGGCGGCACTTGATACTGCTCAACCGCTCATGGCTAAACCTAAATAAATCGCATTCGCTGGTACGCAGATTTCTAAAGGACTCAAATATCTGCGCAGCTAAAGCAGTGCCTACTAGAAGGAATCCAGAACTTGCCAGATCTTATAAACTTGAGGCCGGGCTAACCTGGGTTTGTTAACGATTAGAAATCAGAGGCTACAGGAAACGCGGAGTTGCTGGAAAATGAGTCACAGGGTAATCCTGCCTTTCTGTAACGAAGCAGTGACTTCCTACGACCTAGGAATCGCAGCCAGGGCTAGAGCGGTTTTTGTTCTAAGTGGGGACTTGCTTGGGCTGAGAAATCACATTTTGGCTAGTCCCCGACTTGGATCAGGAGGTAGAAATTGCACTCACCGGCTAGGCCGGTGGTTTATACTGTAATCCCAGCACTCTGGGAGGCAGAGGCGGACGCATTACTGGAGGTCAGGAGTTAGAGACCAGCCTGGTCAATATGATGAAATCCCGCCTCTACTAAAAATACAAAAATTAGCCGAGGGTGGTAGCGCGCAACCGTAACAATCCCAGCTACTCTGGAGGCTGAGGCAAGAGAATCGCTTGAACCTCGGAGGGGAGGTTGCAGTGAGCTGAGATAGCGCAACTTTACTCCAGCCTGAGCGACACAGAGAGACTTTGTCAAAAAAAAAAAAAAAGAAAGAAAGAAAGAAAGAAAAGAAAAAGAAAAAGGAAAGAAAACGAAAGAAAAAGAAATCGCAGGCACAGCAAAATCGAAACGTGTTAGGATCAACAAGCCAACGCCGCGCGAAACCGTCGGGGACTGCGACAGAGACGCGGGCGGCGCAGCCACAGGACGGGGTTCTGGAGGCCGCGCTGTTCTGCGGGTTCTGCGGTGCAGGGAAGAGGCCGCGCCTGCGCAGTTCTCCTGTCACCGGCTCCCTTGCACTGGGGAAGCTCCCAATCCCTCAAATTGGCGACCAAAGCGCTCTGGCACCGAGAAAATGGAGAGGCTGAGCAAAGAGATGTGCAGCGCGACCAAGATACCTCAGTTCTGCGAAATGTCAGTGCCTGGAGCTTGCGAGTGACGGAGGCCGGCGGGGTTGTCAAGGGCAACATTCTTTATGGCGCAACTAACGACGCTGTCACCAAGAAACCGTGGACTCTGAATAAAAAGAGGGGTTCAGCCACCGAGAAACTCCGTGCAACCTGTGCTGTGACAGCAAAACCGCCCTCTCCGCGCCGCTGGCGAGAAAGCCAACGGGAGCGCCGGGTGCTGCCGCAGTTAACACCTGGACTAGAGGGCCTCGGATGGAGAACGGGACGCCCGGAGCAATCAAGAAAACGTTTTATCCGGCTCAACTGGCGCCGCCGCAACCAAAAAAACGGTCAGGCCAGTGCTGCCAATGAAATGCGTGGGAGAAACCAGTGACCGGTGGGAGGCGCGGCGCTGGGGGCTGGACCCGCGAGTGTGAGTATATGGCGGCGCTGGGACCCGGCAGGCGCGGGCTCGAGGCGAACGTCAGCGCTGTGGCCAATGTGGACGCGCGTTTTAGGGAGGGCGCCATCAGCCGTGCTAGCCAGCGATCACTCCCAGGCTCTGAGACACGAGTGGAGATGTCAACCCCAAACCCTCCGTTCAGGGAAAGGAGCAGCGCTGCGACGGATCGACTGGCCATTGGGTGCAACTGTCTCTGGTGTCTTAGTGAACAGAAAATAAAAACGAAATCAAAAACTGCTACTGGCGACCGGGCACAGTGGCTCACGCCTGTAATCCCAGCACTTTGGGAGGCGGAGACCGGTGGATCACGAGGTCAAGAGTTCGAGACCAGCCTGGCCAAGATCGTGAAATCCCGTCTCTACTAAAAATACAAAAATTAGCCAGGCATGGTGGCAAGAGCCTATAATCCCAGCTACTCGGGAGGGTGAGGCAGGAGAATCGCTTGAACCCGGGAGGCGGAGTTTGCAGCGAGCCGAGATCACGCCACTGCACTCCAGCCTGGGCGACAGAGTGAGACTCCGCCTCAAAAACGAACAAAAACCTTCTACTGGTATCACTCCCACTGTCCCTTCTGATGTCCGTGGCTTCAGGCTTAAGAAAACCTGTATTTTTCTTGGCTGAGCCATGATCCTTAATTACCGAGGGCCCCAGCGACAGACTCCTTGCGATTCGCAGAGGGAAAGGGGCAAGAATAAGGACCCGGAATGGGACGGATTTGGGTCTTTCGGCAAGAAAGCAAAACTAATGCAGGTCGTCAACAGCTTTACTTTGCAGGAAGCTGCTCTTCCAATGGCCACGGCTGATCCTTACACACCACCCCTCTGTCCTAGGTCTTTGTCCCTGTTTAGAGCCCTCAGGGATTCTAGGGAAGCGGTCGATAACGACGTCTCTTCGGAACTTGGAAACTCTAGGTCCAAGATCTCCGTGAAGAATGAAAGGCACAGTGCCACTCAACCCAGGCTTCAGACCTGCCCCGCCGGTCCCAGTCCCTTCTCTGCGGGATGGAACTCTGTGGGAATCGCTCCTTATTCTGATGGCTCCTTATTCTGTCAGATATCCTTGATATTTGGGGATAGGAGTTCAAAAACAGCCGGGGAGAAATATGGTCTGCAAGACTCCGGCGCTGGTCGTGGAATTGACAGAGAGACATCCACCTCCTCTCTAAGCCCAGGGAAAAGCTCAAATTGTGGTTCTCTGCCTTTAGCACCAGGATCGTTGAAACGTGTCATTGATTTCTTTCTCCTGGGAAATGCAATGCAGGTGAACTTGTAAGTGCTTGAATATTCTCCCTCTCATTTTTCTTTCTTTTTTCCCCTCTTTCTTTCTTTCCTTATATTCATTCATTCATTCATTCACTCATTCATTCATTCATTTTGAGACGGAGTCTGGCTCTGTCGCCATGCTGGAGTGCAGTGTCAGGATCTCAGCTCACTGCAACCTCCACCTACCGGGTGCAAGCTATTTTCTTGCCTCAGCCTCCTGACTAGCTGGGACTACAGGTGCAGGCCACCACACCCAGCTAATTTTTGTATTTTTAGTAGAGACTGGGTTTCACCATGTTGGCCAGGATGGTCTTGATTTCTTGACCTTGTGATCTGCCTACTTCAGCCTCCCAAAGTGCTGGGATTACAGGTGTGAGTCACCGTGCCAGGCCCTCTCCTCACTTTTCAGTCAGACTGAGGCTTACTTCCTTTCTAATAAGAAGTTTGGAACTGCCATTGCTCAGTAGGAAAATGTCCTTTCCCACAACCATTCATATTTCAATAAAAATCTGCACTTTATGAGTTGAACTCCCTCAAAGAGCCCTACAGACCCCGTCCCAAGCAAATCCATTCACACTCATCATTTCCCATTCTCACCACTGCTGCTCCTGTGCAAACCAGTACTGTCCTTTTCTTGGGGATCCTAGGCAGAGGCGATGGCAGCACAAAGGCAGAGAAGACACTGCCAGGTAAGGAACTCGATTTTGGCCTTGCAATTTTCACCCTCTCCCAAGGCATTTGCCTCAACATCTCAGTCTCACCATACCCCTTCTTCAGCTAGCCAAAGCCTTCCCTGGTATTTGAGGCCTCTCCAGTTGCCTCCTGGTCCTGTGGATGGGAGAATAAAAGAAAAACTGCACTGTTTTCATCCAAAAAGTTACAGCCACTTTGTCAAATAGAAGAGCAGTCTGGGGTCACCGCAAAGCAAAATACCTGCCACCACTCTTCTCTTCCCATTACTTTCTTTATTTTGTTTTTTTTTTTGAAACACAGTCTCACTCTGTCACCAGGCACCAGGCTGGAGTGCAGTGGCGTGACCTCGGCTCACTGCAACCTCCGCCTCCCGGGTTCAAGCAATTCTCCTGCCTCAGCCTCCCGAGTAGCTGGGACTACAGGCACTCGCCACTACGCCCAGCTAATTTTTTTGTATTTTTAGTAGAGACGGGGTTTCACCATATTGACCAGGATGGTCTCGATCGCTTGACCTTGTGATCTGCCTGCCTCGGCCTCCCAAAGTGCTGGGATTACAGGCGTGAGCCACTGCACCGGGCCTTCTCTTCCCATTTCTACCCCAGCTTCCCATTTTAGCAAAAAAGCTGCAATCAGCACCCCGTAGAGAGAAGGGGTAACTTGTCTTGATGGGAGTCCATAGGAGGCTGCAGGCCGCTCCCCTACAGAGACTGACATCAAGGTAGTTGCAGAATTGAGATTCTAATTCCAGTGTGGTTGGAGGTGGGGTGGATTCTGGGGAGGTCAGAAAGGGCTCAAGAAAAGAATTGTGCTCCTTGGGAGAAGGTCATAGGAACTTTGCAGTATGACAATGGCTAGAGACTGGGTAGAATTGGAGCAGGCTGGCAATGGCAATTTTGTGTGGGTGGGAGGCCTGAGGATTCAAACTTGAGGACAAATTGTGGTGCACGTAGGACAAATGATGTAGAGCCTTTCCATTCCTGGTGTGTCATTCAAAACAATAAATAATAAAGAATCAGGAAAGACTGATATTTTTGTTCAATTTCATCAAGAAAAATTGCATGGAATCAAGATAATTATAATGATAAATCTTGTTAGAATATTATTAAGCAAATGAAAGTGACACCAAACAGAAAAACGGGAGGTGGGTGATGGGAGGGATGAAGAAAGGAAAAGTCTCCAACCCTCAGGCGGTGTGCACAGGTGAATCTTCTGGTCAGTTGGTATGTTGCAGGAAGCTATGCTACTAGTGAATTAGGAGGCAGGAATTTATATTAATACTTTCCAGATACAGAGAAACTCTTGATTTTAACAATCTGTTTCTTTGTCAGGTATTGACACTTGATTTTAGGCTCAGAAAAGATGGTAACAGTTATTACCACTAAGTCTAGTAGAGTAGGTAAAAGAAAGACCATGGAGGAGGCTAGATAGAAAGTAAAAGGTAAAAATGCCCCAGGGAAAGTCATCTAGAGTTAGAAAGTGAAGAACTGTGCTTGGTGCCAGTGGAGGACTTTACCAGATCACCAGGTTCACCTACAAAAAATTAACAAGTTGCTGTTGATCTCGGATTGAAGATTCACCCTACCCCATTCCTGACTAGCCTCAGCTTTACATTCACTGTGTAGTTCAAAAGTTTGTTTGTTTTTCTGTAAAACAAGCTCCACAATGTTTGATAGATTATAAAACCCAGAATCTGCTAGACCCTGCAGGGTGCCGAGGAGGCCTGTGACTACCACTCCAATGCACCTCCACGTGTGTTCTTCTTGGTTCCTTCACAGACTTTCTTCTTCCAGGTTCCATTTGCTTCTACTAACTTAGGGCTGTATTCAGTGACAGGTTCCAAGAACTTCTGCTAAACTTTTTTTTTTCTTTCTTCTTTTTTTTTTTTTTTTTGAGATGGAGTCTTGCTCCATTGCCCAGCCTGAAGTACAGAGGCGCAATCACCTCCTGGGTTCAAGGGATTCTCCTATCTCAGCCTCCTGAGTAGCTAGGATTACAGGTGCACACCACCACCCCTGGCTAATTCCTGTATTTTTGGTAGAGACCAGGTTTCACCATGTTTGCCAGGCTGGTCTCAGGTGATCTGCCCAACTTAGCCTCCCAAAGTGCTGGAATTACAGGCGTCAGCCACCACTCCCAGCCACACTTTTGACTAACAATTATGTGTGTGTCTTTCTTGTGGAAGGAAATCAGTGGTGCTTTAGGACATTTTGAATTTGGGCTTCTGACAGTAGAATTTTGATTTAACAATGTAACAGAATTCAGACTCCAAGCAGGACAGAGGAGTGCAACACGGGAAATCCCCAGATGGAACTGTCCCTGTGCATGTGTGTCTGTGGGAGTGTATCTTGACAGTGGGCAGGGGAAGAGAAGGAGTGTTGAGATCTTCCCACTAGAGGAGTGAAATGAGCAGAACTGGGAAATGAGGTCCCAGAAAAAAAAGAGGAGCCTGCAAGCCACCAGAGAACTTTCTTGCCACAAGTAATTGTCTCTAGCCGGACCAGGGGTGTGTGTTGTTGCAAAGTCACTGGAGGTTTCCAGGGCGTGGGCTCCCTGGCTCCAGTAGACCAAGGTCCCTTTGGAGCACGGAGGGAAAGCACCTGTGAGGGCTTCCCAGTTGAAATAAGGGCCGGAAGAAAGCGCGCCCTGCCAGTACTCAGGTGGGGGCACTAAGTACACTCTATGGCTGGGAGTCGGAAAGGGGATAGTTGGGGACAAGGGGCTGCTTTCCCTGTGTGGAGACTTCAGATGCACAGGGGGTGTGAGGACAGTCAGAGGAGAAAGATGCTAGGTTTTCTGCGATGGACGCGGTGCTCCCGGTAGACAGTATGTCTGGGCTGTACAGTGTGTTTGGAGGAAGCCCCAGAAAGTGGCCCAAGAGGGAAGTGAGGTAGAGAGAGGTGGCGAGCTGGTCAGTGGTCCCGCCGCCCACGCCCGTTCCTTGGTGTGCCCTTTGGCTCAGGAGGCCCTAACTCCCTCTCCGCTCCCTGGCCGGAAAGCCTGGGAGTGTCCCGAGTTGGTGTGGTTTGGGGCGCCCCACAGACCCCCCAGTCAGACCGGCCCGCGTATTGTTCCAGTCATCCCCAAAGCCAGACCAAAAACACACGCGATGCAGACTTTTGCATTAGCGTTGGATTTTATTCCGAAAACAGACTAAAAAGAACAATGTGTCCGAAGCGCTGCTCAGCCACAGCCTCTTGGATGGCATAGGAACAGAGCAGAGGCCTCAGGGAAACCCAGTTCTCGGGCAGAGGATCAGGAACCGAAGCGCCTGGTCGGAAATCTCCTGGCTTCTGGGTGCCCTGGGCGGCCGTCCCAGGCCGGCGGCGGTCTTCTTGGCGGCTCGGCCTCGTTTGCTGCAGGAGGAAACCTCAAGAGGGAACGCGGTGACGGCCAAGGCGCAGTAGCAGGGCGACGACGCTCTGAAAGGTCCCCGCCGTGAAATGCCTCTGGCTCCTTTGGCTCGTCTTCAAACCTGGAGGATCCCGGCGAGCGTGGCGGCTGCGGAGCGCAGTGCCCCGGCTCCTCCGACGAGGCCGCGGCCGCCACTGCTGCCTGCGCCTGGGGCTCCTCCTGGGTGGCAGGCGTGGACTCTGGATCCGAAGGCTGTGCACGCCGCACCGGGGGAATCCAAAGAACCTCCTCCCGTCCCGGGGGGAGGCCCTCGGACCGAGGACGCTGACCCTGGTTCTCAGAGCGGTGACCGGGTGGTGTTGGAAGGTATCGCGTCGCCCAGCGAATTCGATCTTCTGGGTCTCCGGGTGCTTCCCATTGGGGCTCTCGTGCTGGCTCTCTGGAGCCAAAGGTGCCCTTCGCACGGCCTCGCCAGTGCGTCGCTTCTCCCATAGCGGAGGTTCACAGAGACTAGGGGATTTAGAAGATCGAGCTGGCGGAGCCCGCCGCCTTTTATGCTCCTCCTGCTCGGGAGGCCGTCCCGCCCGGAGAGATCCAGGAGCTCTGGGTGGAAGCCTGGGAGCTAATGGGATCAGAAGAGGAGACGCCCTAGGCGCCTTCAGTCTCCTGGAGCAAGTTGTGGGAAGTGAAAGCCTAGTGAAGGCAGATGGGATTAGCAGTGGAAAATCCAAGAGACCTCCAGACGCCTAAGGAGGGAAGCCCTTTTGGGAGACAGGGAGGTGTAGACAACCGATTTCCGACCCTGAACGTTCTGGTAGTACTACAGGAGAGACCGAGAGCCAGGGCTGTGTGAAAGAGCTATGTCTGTATTTTGGAGCTGGTGTGTGTGCGTTTGGTGGGATGGATACCGGACTGAAGTCAGGGTGTGGGTGTGGTGTTTGTGATGAAGGGAAATGGGAGGAAAGCTCTAAGGATTATTCGGGAGGGACCTGGGAGGTAGTTAGGGAAAATGGCAGCTTACACGTCTAGGAATCTAATGTCATCATGCTTGGGTTGCCATTTTTGGGGAATCATTCCTACCCTCTGAATTAGCTTGAATAGTTCAACTTTTACAATGGAAAGTGAATGACATATTAGGTAGTGTTATTCTCGGCCAGTAATGATCTGATTTATACTATAACAAGATGTCTATCTTTTTTCCTGTCTAAAATCCTCTAGATTGAATTCTAAAGCACATCTACTTTCAGTGATTCTAAAAGAATGGTTATGCTTTTGCATTTTTCCTAGTTATATATAGATATGGAATCATGAAATAATTATTCTTGTGTAATTGTCATTTTTCTCTTAATACCTTGGGCATTTTCTATACGAACAGCATTAAATTCCACTCTAACCTTCCTATCTGCTTATATCCTTCGGTTGGGTGCAATAAATTTTTTTTTCGATCTTTCTATTTTTAACCGTTGTTTAGTTTCTACTTGCTGTTCAAATTTTTTCACTCTTGATCTTTTTCAGTAAAATGCACTCTTAGAAGTGCCCTAGGTTGTATAAAGTTCTGTGCATTGCAAATGTAAATTATATGGATTTTTATATTCTTCAAAATATAGTAGCAACAAATTTTACTGCCACTTGGCTTGAATAATTATATTTTTGACCTACCCTTGTAACCCTCCAGGCAAAGCTCTGCTAACCTGAGAATCTTTTGTGAACTCCAAATATCTGAGACAGGTCTCAGTCAAATTAGAAAGTTAATTTTGCCAAACTTAAGGATGCCCACCTGTGACAAAGCCTCAGGATGTCCTGATGACATGTGCTCAGGATGGTTGGGGCACAGCTTGGTTTTATATATTTTATACATTTTATACACTTGATGGCTTGATATACAAGCCATCAAGCAATATATGGAAGACGTACATTGGTTTGGTTCCATCAGGAAAAGTGGAACTCGAAGTGGGGAGGGGGTTTCCAGGTCACTGGTAGAGAAAAGACAAATGGTGGCATCCCCCACGTTTACTTTACAGATGGAGTTTCACCATGTTGCCAAGGTGAAAGGATGGTCTTAAACCCCTGAGCTCAGGCAATATCTCCGGCCAGGCATTCAAAGTGTTGGGATTACAGGCATGAGTCATCGCAATAGCCTGTTGCATTCTTTTGAGTTGCTGATTAGCCCTTCCAAAGGAGGCAATCAGACATGCATTAATCTCAGTGAGCAGAGGGATACTTTGAGTTCTGTCTGTTGTTTGTCCTCAAGGAAATTCCTTGTGAGGGAGGTATGTAGCTTTTTTTTTTTTGAGTCTCGCCCTGTTGCCCAGGCTGGAGTGCAGTAGACTATCTCAGCTCACTGCAATCTCCGCCTCCAGGATTCAAGTGATTCTCCTGACTCAGCCGTCCCAGTAGCTGGGATTACAGGTGCCCGCCACCACACCAGCTAATTTTTGTCTTTTTAGTTGATACGAGGTTTTACCGTGTTGGCCAGGCTAGTCTTAAACTCCTGACCTCAGGCAATCTGCCTACCCTGGCCTTCCAAAGTGCTGGGATAATAGGCCTGAGCCAACGCCCCCCGCCTGTAGCTGTCTTTTCAAGGAGTGGCACGGGATGCAGGTTTGCCCTAAGCAGTTCCCACCTTGACTTTTTACTTTTGCTTAGTGATTTTGGAGTCTCAAGATTTATTTTCCTTTCACATTTCATCGTGGTTCATCACTCAGGCACAAAGGCTCCATGTTACTCTCATAAACCTGTTACCTCATTAGAATTTCTAATATTCTGCTGTCTCTCTTCTCTCATTCTTTTTCTGTTTTATTATTCCTCACTTATTTTTCTACAGTCGTTTATTTTTCTTAGTTCAAAAAAAACAAATGGATTTGCAGGGAAACATCACATTGAGAACTTTTCTTTCTGTTATTTATTTTTTGAGATGGAGTCTGGGTCTGTTGCCCAGGCTGGAGTGCAGCGCTGCGATCTCAGCTCACTGCAACTGCAGCTTCCCGGGTTGAAGTGATTCTCCTGCCTCAACCTCCCGAGCAGCTGGGATTACAGGCGTCTGCCACCATGCCCACCTAATGTTTGTATTTGTAGTAGAAATGGATTTTTACCATGTTGGCCAGTCTGGTCTCCTACCTCAGGTGATCCTCCCACCTTGGCCTCCCAAAGTTCTGGGATTACAGATGGCAGCCCGTGCACCCAGCCTCTTTCTGGTCTTTAAATGACCATTGCAGCTTCTGTAATGAACGTGGTGCTGTCTGTGTTTGGAATGGGTTTTCTCCCCCCTCACATGTGCTGCCCCACTAGGATGTAAGGTCTGTAAAAGCTTCAGCCAGTTCTTCTTGTATACGTGCCTCTCTTCTTAGCACCCAGAATACAGTAGAATTTTTTTCTACAGGTTATTATTATTAGAGACAGTGTCTTTTTCTGTTGCTCGGGCTGTAAAACTGTCTCTGTAAATCTTGTAAAATTAATTAGGGAAGAAGGAAATGGTTTGCATTGCTATTGTGAAAGGAAAATAAATATTGGGACCCCGAAATCACTAAGTCAAAAGGAAAATCTGGGAACTGAAACTGCCACTGCAAAATTATAACCGAGACAGTGAACGAGATCTGACCTAATCAACTCCATCTTGTTTCTAAACTCCATGCTGTACTTGTTCATTTCTGAGCAAAAGCCAGATTAACTTTGGGAGGAACTTAGTTTGTAGTCCCTAAATTTAGTTTATAGTCCTTAGTTTACAACAGCCCTTTCCTCAGGCAATCCCGATTCTTGCCTGGGGACTAGACTGCATTTGTGGGACTAACAAATTAGTCAACAGTTTAGAAATCATGCTTTAGGAGTCATGCAGCTGAAGGCTACAAGATTCTGACCTCCTCAAATTGCTCCTGCTGACAACATCTCTACTGTAAGGCCTAATGTGTGCTTGAGATATTTTGCAGATCTTGCACTTGATGGATCAGCTCCACCACCCTGGCCAATAAACTAGCTTATCTGATCTTGTGGTCCCCACTCAGGAATTGACTTCATGCAAAAGGACAGACAGGCCAAGTATAATAAAGCAAATAGTTCCTACCATAATTTGTGTTTAGTAAAAATGGGAAACTGGAGTAAGAAAAATTATTTTTCAAAAACTGTACTACACCTGTTGTTAGAGTCCAGTCTTTTCTAATGTTATTTAATTTTTATTATTTTCTAGAGTTTGGACTGAATTCTAAAATTTTTCTTGTCTAAAATTCTCTAAAACAATATTTTCAAGTATTTCCTTTCTTTTCCTTTCCCCTACCCATTTTTCCTAATTTGCAATAACCGGAAACTAAGCTGTGCTTTCCTAAAGCCCTGCAAACTGAAGCTAGACAACTTAAACTTCAGAAGAAAATAAAAGCAACTTATGTACCATAAGCACCTCTCATACCTGCCTACTGATGTATGGACTTCAGAGTAATATGGCCTGTATCAGTTTTGCAGAAGTGTCCTTTTTTTTTGTTGCTGTTTTTCTCCCTTCCTCCTCCTATTTTCTCTGTAGAGGATGTAGGACTTCACAACCTGATAATAATGAACTCTCCTAATAATGTGGAACATACTCATCTAGGACTAAAACATCTTACCCAGGAGAGATGAGATGAAACCTAAGACCACAGACTCACTTTCTTGTAAAATGTTTTCTCTGAAAGATTTTAAAAAGAAAAGGGGAGAAATGTGAAAGGAAAATAAATCCTGGGACCCCAGAAACACTAAGCCAAAGGGAGAAGTCAAGCTGGGAACTGCTTAGGGCAAACCCGCCTTCCATTCTGTTCCTAAAAATGATAGCTACTAAGTTGAAAAAGCTACAGATCTTCCTCAAAAGGAATTTCCTTGTGGACAAAGGACAGATAGAGCTCAAAGTCATCCCTTTGATCACTGAGATAAATGCATATCTGATTGCCTCCTTTGGAAAGGCTAATAAACCCAGAAAAATGCAACTGTTCATTTGCCTCTGACAAATCTATGACCTGGAAGCCCCCTCCCTGCTTTAAGTCGTCCTGCCTTTCCAGATGGAACCAATGTACATCTTATGTATGTGGATTGATGTCTCATGTCTCCCCAAAATGTATAAAAACAAGCTGTGCCCCGATCACCTTGAGCATATTTCTTCAGGACCTCCCTGGGGCTGTGTTGTGGGTTCATGCCCTTAACTTTGGCAAAATAAACTTCCTAAATTGACTGAGACCTGTCTCAGACATTTGGTGCTCACACTATAATGGATAACGGAGAAGGAGTAATTTATTTGAAAAATATATTTCAGCTCACATTTCTGTAAGCTGTACAAACATGGCACTAGCATCTTCTGTTGGGGGCATCAGGAAGCTTCCACTTATTGTAGAAGACAGAGGTAAAACATGAGTATAACATGGTGAAAGAAGGAGCAAGTGGGGAGGGCTCAGGCTTCCTTGGAAACTACTAGATCTCCTGTGAACTTCTTATGGTGGGGAGGGCACCAAGCCATTCCGGAGGGATCTGCCCTCATGCCCCAAAAATCTCTTACCAGGCCCCAACTTCAGAGTAATATGGCCTGTATCAGTTTTGCAGAAGTGTCCTTTTTTTTTGTTGCTGTTTTTCTCCCTTACCAGTCCAAATTGAGGATTACATTTCAACATGAGATTGGAGGAAAAATCTCATCCAAATTTTATCAGGGAGAAATGAAAGTCAGCCCAGCATGTAGAATGTATTAAACCATTCTTGCATGCTATAAAGAAATACCTGACACTGGGTATTTTGTAAACAAAACAAAACAAAACAAAAGGAGGTTTAATTGGCTTAGGGTTCTGCAGGCTGTACAAGGAAGCATCGTGGCATCTGCTTCTGTGGAGACATCAGGAAGCCTCTATTCATGGTGCAAGGCAAAGGAGGAGCAGACACATCACATGGCAGAGATGGAGCAAGAGAGAGAGAGAGAGAGAGAGAGAGAGAGTGGCGGAGAGGTGTCACACACTCTTAAACGACCAGATCTCGAAAGAGCTTACTGTTGTGAAAACAGCATTAAGCCATGGAGGGATCCACTCCCATAACCCTACACCTCCGACCAAGCCCCACCATTATTGAAGATTATAATTCAACATGTGATCTGAGCAGGAACAAATATTCAAGCTAGATCACGGCACACTCAGCATTAATCATTAGGTCAGCTTGTTCCTGACCTGCTTCCTGATAGTTGTTTGCTGTCTATTTTCTCAGAAGAATGCAGACCCTGTTACTAGATTATCGTTCCCTTTAACTACTTTATAGGTAACAAATATTATGAGACATTAATTTTTCCTTTCAAATAGTGTTTCACTCCCTGCATGCTAGTGAAACTATACATGTTAGCTGGTCTGAAGGATCCCATGAGAAGCTGAGCCACCAAAAAATGCAGTTTAGACATCCCGATGATTATAATCCTCCTACCCCAACTGATCAATGTCCCCAATTTTCCAGCCTCTGACCCTCCACAATCCCCTGAAAAACTCTAGTCCAGGACTCTCTGGAAAGATGAATTTGAGGGTTTGCTCCTATCTCCTCACTCAGTAGCCTGTAATCATTAAACTCTCTGCTGCAAACTCTGCTTACTCAGTGTAATTGATGTTAATGTGTATCAGGCATATGAACCTGTTTGTCCTGTAACAGCTGGAAGACAGTGGGACGATCATAGCTTGTTGTAATTTCTAACTCCTACACTCAAGGGATCCTTCCATCTCAGCCCCCAGAATAGCTACCACTTTAGGTTTGTGTGCTACCACCCCTGGCTAATTTTTAAACAAATTTTTTGTAGAGATAGGAGCTTGCTATGTAGCCTGGGCTGGTTTTGAACTCCTGGCCTCAAGGTATCTTCCCACATCTCCATCATAATGTGCTGTCATTCCTTGTATGAACCACTATACCCTGCCCATGATAAAATATTAGCACATGGTTGTGAAATGTTGGTATCAATGAGGTTATACAACAGCAAAGAAAAAAACCTGTTCATGAAATTGTTTTTGTATTCATTGATGCGTTTGTAAACAGAACGTTTGTTCTGATGAAGATATATTGTAATTTCACCATGGATATAATATGGGATGGAAAAAATCCACCAAAGAATACACCAAAGAAGACATCACTTTATGTTTGTTTTTATTGCAATTATCTTTCAAGTCACACAAAAAAGTAATTTTGGTAACAACTGAGAAGATCGTTTTCTGCCAGGCGATCTCTAAACATTAACTTTTACTAGGAAATGTATTTATGAAAGTGACTTTGTAAAATAAGAGCAAATTTGGCCTCTTATTTAGTCATTCCGAGATGATCAAAATAAAGCTTAAACAAATTACATAACTTACTGATGATCATTCATCTAGAAAAGCACGTGATTGAACTACAACTCAGGAAGCCATTGAAGTCTGACTTTTTAGCACCTTGCTATTACACACACAGAGATTTGGAAATACTTTTAATTTAGCATTTCAACAGTAGAAGGCCAAATAAAGAAGAGGTGAAAGACCACATGAAGAATTGGACAACTACTCTGGCCTTCTCCTCACTAACATCCTAAGTGATCCTTTAGGCATCTGTCAAGCATTTTTCCGGTGGTGGAACAGGATCCAGTCTCTGCTCCAGTACTAGCAATGTGTTTTGGAACAATAATTAAGTTTTTATAAACCCAGTTCCTCCAAAACAGCTTTCCCTCCATGGACAAAGTAATAGATATCTTTTCAACCCCTGAAGCAAAGTATTTGACTCTAGATAACTTCAACTCAGATAACAGGACTTTACCTTAATCTCATTGATTCTAACTTTGGATATCATTTGCTCCTAGGACCAAGGTCCCCGCTTACCTTCCTGCAATCTGATTTGGACTTCCCAGGAAGCCAGAAGAGTATAGAACACAAAAGATGATGGCTTCTAAATCCCAAATACTCGGTCACCTCCTGTGAGATATTCCATCAAGATGGAGCAGCTGTCTCCCTGAGGTGTTTGGCAGCTTCAGGATTTCACACAGGAAAGGGTAGGGGTGTGAGGGTTGGGGAGGTGTCTAAGATGCTTCCAGCCCTGAGCTCAGTAGACTGGCCGTCCTGGATGCTCGCTTTCTGTCCTTACCATTTCCACTTCCCCACAACGGCCAAGAACATCCACCGCGACCTGCTTTCCGCTCCTGGCGTGCTTCTTCACGGGGACTGCTTGAAAAACAATTACTTTCCTGGAGCCCAGGGCACCTGAAGGGGGGGACCCAAAGTCGCCCCTTCTGAATCTGGGTCCTGGGAGGAGCCACAAGCGCCCCTAGGGGAGGCCAACGCTTGCAGAGGAGTCAAAGGGATGCGCCCAACTCCGCAAATTTTCTCAGCCTGGGTTCCCTGCTCCCAGGAACCGCCACTGAAGTGGGAGACCTTCCAGAGCCTCAGCTTATGACTGTTCCCAGAGCCACCATCCAAAGTTCCAAGGCTCTTGGCAGAGGTTTCCACGTGTTTTGGACCGCATGCCCTAAGGCTGCCTCTGCTGCCTGCCTTTTTATTATAGCACTGAGTCTTAAGGTTTCCTGAGACCCTCTATTGGATGATCTTCTGAGAACACATGATGTTATAGTAACAGTGTCAGAGGCATTAAACCAGAGTAACTCCATCTTGAATAGGGGCTGATAAAATAAGGCTGAGACCTACTAGGCTGCATTTCCAGGAGGTTAGGCATTCTTAGTCTTATGATGAGATCGAGGTCGGCACAAGATATAGGTCACAAAAACCTTTTGCTGAAAAATTAGGTTGTGGTAAGGAAGCTGGGCCAACACCCACCAAAACCATGATGGTGATTAAAGCGACCTCTGATCGTCCTCATTGCTCATTATGAACTAATTATAATACATTAGCATACCAAAAGATGTATTAGCATCCCACCTGCACCATGACAGTTTACAAATCATGATGACCTCAGGAAGTTACCCTATATGGTCTAAAAAGGGCAGAAACCCTCAGTTCTGGAAGTTGCCTATCCCTTTCCTTAAAACTCATGAATAATCCACAGCTTGTTTAGCATATGAACAAGAGGTAACAATATGTGTAAGCACCTGAGCAGCCCATGCCACTGCTCTGCCTGTGGAGTAGTCATTCTTTATTCTTTTATGTTCTTTCTTTATTTTAATAAAAAGTTAATATTTTGAAAAAAAGACAGGATTTCACGATATTAGTCAGGCTGGTCTTGAACTCCCGACCTCAGGTGATCCGCCCGCCTTGGCCTCCAAAGTGCTTGGATTACAGGTGTGAGCCACCACGCCTGGCCATATTCTTTTATTTTCTTAATAAACTAGCTTTCATTTTATGGATTTGCCTCAAATTCTTTCTTGCACGAGATCCAAGATCACTGGCTTGGGGTCTAGATCAGGACCCCTTTCCAGTAACAAAACTTCCGCGTTTGCTTTCAGATTGCTTTGTGCATTTTTCTTTTGCTGGCTTAATACTTTTGTCCACAAATATGAAATTCTTTGTCACCTGTGTTATTGCTGTTGCTGTAGGGTAAGGACAAGGCTCTGGGGTGAGGTGGCTGGCAGTTGCTGGTGCCTGGACCGGTGCAGGACTCTCAGTGGCTGGGTTTGCCGGTGATGGATGGTGCCTCCTGTGCCAGTCAAATGTGAGAGAAGGAAGGCAGGCAAGAGGGGTTGTGCATGGTAGGTTGCTACTGCTTGGGCTGCCAAGACAGCGAACAGGCAGCAGCCCTGAGAACTTAGTCCAGGAAATTCTCCTGTTGGGTTGCCCTGGCACTTCTTCCCTCTGAGTCTATCCAAGAACGCTCACCCCTTTGTCAACTGCAGGTTGCTGTACTACATCCCCATATCTCTTTTTCTCAAATACACCCACAGGATTTGGGGAAATCAATCGTCTATCTTTCTCAGGTGCAGAGAAAATCTGAAGTGTCCCTTCTATTTAAGACTGCAGGTCCTGGATTTCCAGTGAGCATGGCTAGGAAGAGAGGGTAGCCTCCCCTCAGGAAAAGCAGCCACCCAGCATTGATAGTGTAACCTCCCAGCATTGATAGTGTAACCTTTCTGGACTCAGATTCCAGAGTGAGCTTGCTTGCTTGCAATTTCTACTTTAGCTTGGTAGCTTTCTAAGACCCCTTACCTATCAACAGAAAAACAACAGAATGGTCATATCCACCATATCCTGGGGTTCAAAAAGAGCAGCTAGGTGTGGTGGCTCACGTCTGTAATCCCAGCTCTTTGGGTGGCTGAGGTGGGCTGATCATGAGGTCAGGAGTTTGAGACCATCCTGGCCAACATTGTAAAACCTCGTCTCTATTTAAAAAATAAAAAATTAGCTGGGTGTGGTGGCATGCGCCTGTACAATCCCAGTTGCTTGGGAGGCTGATGCAGGAGAATGGCTTAAACCTGGGAAGCAGAGATTGCAGTAAGCTGAGATTGTACCACTGCACTCCAGCCTGGGTGAAAGAGCGAAACTCTATCTCAAAAAAAAAAAAAAAAAAAAAAGCAGTGATAAAAGATCAACGCCAAGTAATTTGCAAAAGATCAGAAAATTTCTAAGTGTGAATCAGTCTAACTGTACACTGCTTACCAACTTGTCTGAGTCCAGTGAGACAGAAGATATTCAAATGCAAGTTACATGAAGCAAATTTATACTTACAGACAAGCAGCAAGGGACAGCAGAAGCCTAGGGCTCATTGTGTGTTGGTCTCTCGTAACTCAGAAAGCTGCCTAGGGTAGATGGATTCTTGAATGCACATGCTTTTCTTGCACCACAGCTGAGGGACCCCAATAAACAGCCCATCTTGGGTTTTCTACCCCAGGTTCACGTGACCCACTGGGTCAAAGTGTTGAAGGACATCTTGTGCTAGGTGGAGACAGGAAAAGAGCCCAGGCTGTTCCAGCAAGTTTCCCCTTACTTTACGGTGTTGCACTCCCAGCACATTCTACAGTTATTCTTGAGGACTACAAGGAAAAAGGGGGAGAACTGGGTTGGTCCAAAGCCACCCAATGAACTTTTCTGCCACCAGTACAGTTACTATATTGAAAAGACATTTCTCGGCCAGATGCGGTGGCTCCTGCCTATAATCCCAGCACTTTGGGAGGCTGAGGCGGGCTGATAACATGGTCAAGAGGTCGAGACCATCCTGGCCAACATGGTGAAACCCCATCTCTATTAAAAATACGAAAATTAGCCAGGCATGGTGGTGCGTGCCTGTAGTCCCAGCTACTCGAGAGGCTGAGGCAGGAGAATTGCTTGAACCTGGGGGGCGGAAGCTGCGGTGAGCGAAGATTGAGCCACTGCACTCCAGCCTGATGACAGAGGAAGACTCCATCTCAAAAGAGAAAAAAAAAAAGAAAAGAAAAAACATTTCTCAAAAGAAGACATGCACATAGCCAATGAGTATATTAAAAATGGTCTCCATCATGTATCATCAGGGGAATGGAAATTAAAACCTCAGTGAGAGCCCTTGGTACCAAGTAAATAAATTTAAAAGCAAACCTCAATGAGATATCTCTTCATACCTGTTACAATGACTGTTATCACAAAAGCAAGAGATAGCAAGTGTTGGTAAGGATGTGGAAAAAGGAAACTCTTTTTTGTTTTTTGTGTTTTTTTTTGAGATGGAGTCTTGCTCTGTCACCCAGGCTGGAGTGGAATGGCACGGTCTCAGCTCACTGCAACCTCTGCCTCCCAGGTTCAAGGAATTCTGTGGCCTCAGCCTCCCGAGTAGCTGGGATTACAGATGCCCGCTACCACACCCAGCTAATTTTTGTATTTTTAGTAGAGACGGGGTTTCACCATGTTGGCCAGGCTGGTCTCGAACTCCTGACCTTGTGATCCGCCTGCTTCAGCCTCTCAAAGTGCTGGGATTACAGGCATGAGCCACCACGCCTGGCGGAAAAAGGAAACTCATATAGATTTCATATACAAGCACTATAGATTTCTTGTTGGTGGGAGTGTAAATCAGTCCAGCCATATTCAACAGTACAGGAGTTCCTCAAAAGATTAGGCATAGAACTACCAACTGATCCAGCAATTCTACTTCTGGTCATATAGCCAAAGGAAATGAAATTAGTATGTCAAAGAGCTATCCTGTACTTCAGTGATTATTGTAGCACTATATAAAATAGCCAAGATATGGAATCAACCATCAAGGAATGAAGAGATAATGTGTCCATCAAGGAATGAAGAGATAATGGAAATGTGATAGATGTCCATGATGGAATACCACTCAGCCATAAAAAGAAGGATATCCTGTTCTTTGTAACAACATGCATCAAACTGGAAGACATTATATTAAGTAAAATAACCCAGGGATAGAGGGACAAGTGCTGTATGATCTCAGTTATGTATGGAATCTAAAGAAATCAAACACATGGAAGCAGAAATTAGAATAGGGGTTACCAGGTGCTAGGGTATGAAGGGTATTGAGTAGATGTTGATCAAGGAATACAAAATTTCCGTTAGATAAGAGGAATAAGTTCATGAGTTCTGTTGTACCATGTGGTGATTATAATTATTAACAATGTATTGTGTACTTGGAAATTGCTAACAGATTTTTAAATGTTCTTCTGACATAAGTATGTGAAGTAACGAATATATTAATTAACTTGATTTAATAATTCTACAATATATTTGCATGTCAAAACATCATGTTTTATTCCATAAGTAAATAGAATTTACTTTTTCAGTTAAAATTTTACATAAAAATATACATAAAAGGAAATATTCCAAAAAAACTTAAATGAGAATGAGGATGTTAAATGGGAATTAATAATTGTGAACCTGGCAGAACACATTGTAGTGTTCAAGACAAGGATATCAGTATCCAAAAAAGAGGTGAATGGAATCTCGGCCGCACGTGCCCATATTGCCCCATGGCTAATGGATTTAATGCCTTTTGCCATTTTGCCTTTCCAAATATATTCTTAAATTTATTCCTAACAGTGGTATTTTCTTTTCAATGAAAGAAGGGAAATAAAATGCAATACATTATTTGAAAAGATATTGAGGAAGCAGTAAATGCAGTCGGGGATCCCTGGAATGAGTGTGCTGGTGGCTTGGAGGGCAGGATCTTTATTCTAGAAACTCTGTGTTTCAGGCATGCCTAGGCAAAATACACTTTTATTTGATGTCTTAGTATATCAAAGAGGTATTGCTTGGTTTAGAGGCTCAGTGAGGTTACATCATACCCCAGGTAGCAAAGGTAGTTCATGCTGGAGCTGGACTGAGGTTTCAGGTTCTCAGGCATTCATATCAGGTAGGGAAATGACTAAAGGAATAATTAGGTTACATTTTGAAAATAAGAATCTTGCACCTTACATACAATTGTAATTTTTCTATTTTTGTCTATATTACATTAGAATAAAAGGAGACCATAATTTTCACACCTAAAGGGAAAATGTGATGAGCTAATATGATGTTTTTTGCAGGACCCTAATCCTATTTTATGTGATTATGTGCATTTTTTGTTAGTTATTCTCCTTCCTCTGTTTTTCCTACATCCACTGCAATTCCTCTCTTTAGTGTTTTATTTTAAATGTATGTTTTGTATCTTCAGTCTTTTAATCTATGATTTATTATTTTGTGTGGACATATCTTTAATTCATGTAAAATTACATTATATACCTTATATTATTCAGTATTTTCCACTCACGAAAGATTTTAATATGTACAGTTTCTAAGATCTTTATGCATATTTCATCTGCTGCTTCCAACTCTGATATATTAATCTCCAGTGAGCCTTGGCCACTTTTTACCTCTCTCCTGCCCCACAGTGGACACTCATTGCCACTGAGTTACAAATATCAAATATAGCATCCCCTTATGGACCTATGGGGGAATTTCTCTACCAACTTTAACATTTTTCCTTTTAATTAATTTTCTTTTTTTTTTTTTTCTTTTTTTTCTTTTTTTTTTTTTTTTTTAAAGTTGGGGTTTCACCATGATGGCCAGGCTGGTCTTGAACTCCTGACCTCAGGTGATCCACCCACCTTGGCCTCCCAAAGTGCTAGGATTACAGGCGTGAGCCACCGCGCCCGGCTTTAATTAATTTTCTAATGGAAATGACAGTTGTGAAACCATTCCTATAAACTTTATAAAGTTAATCAGGGAAAGCAGGAGAAGAATAAAAAATAAACCAAGCTTGCAGCACATTCGGTATTAATGATTAGGTCCCCTTGCTCTCTGACCCTCTTGCTCATAGTTCTTTAGTGCTTATTGCCCCAATTTATGAAAATAATTATGCAGACTCTGTCACAAGATTATAATTTCCCTTAACTGCTCTATAGAGAACATCTTGAACATTGTAAAATGTTGAGGTTTTCATTTGAGATATTTTATGTCCTGACTACTAATAAGACTACTGATGCCAGCTAGTCTGAAAGACCCCATGGGAAGCGGACTCACCAAATAATGCAGTTTCTACATTCTGATGATTTCATCCCCTTTGCCCTAATCAGTGACCTCAATTTTTCAGTCTCTTGTCCTCCACAATCTCCTTAAAGACTCCAGACCAGAACGTCTCAGGGAAATGGATTTGAGAGTCCTTCCTATCTCCTCATTTGGCTGCCCTGCTATCACTAAACTCTTTCTCTGCTGCAAGCCCTGCTGTTTCAGTGTTTTGGTGTATATTTATGTTATGAGATAATCCTGGCACACCAAACTGAGAAAAAGCTAGGGCCTATTTTTGTGCTCTCACTGTTTATGATACAGCTAATTCAAGGCTATTGGAGAGTTCATTTTTTGTATGCAGTTCAGCTAGTTCTAGCTAAGAAGTGGACATTGGAAACTATTTAAAACTGAAGAAAAAAATGGTTTATCAAATATCAGTTGCTGGAAAATAAAGAAGAAAAAAAAATATGGCTTAAAAAGTTTTAAAAATAAAACTGCTATGGAAACTGCTTTACCCAAAGATTTTGTCCACAGCTTTAATTGGATAACCTATTGGGGCAGTTAAAGTTTAGCCATGTGGACAGGTCCCAATTTTGTCAGAAATAATTTGGGTCCAGCTGTCTTCTGTAAAATAATGAGTTTATGATGCCATCTCATGGCTAGAGTTTCATGGTAAAAGCTATTGGATCTTTGTGTGTATGGATATATGTGTTGATGTGTTTCTGTGTATGTTACATATATTATGTTATGTCTACAGTGGCATTGATTTACAGGTAAATGAGTCTCATAAATTTAGTAAGAAAGTCCAAATGCTTTTCAGATTTATGGGAATTTAGTAATCATTAATAAGGTTGCTTTAAAATTATTCACAAAATAAAAATAGAAATGTATTCAGAATTGTTGGCATAAATTTTTCCCGGGTTTACTAATTAGATGAGTTTTATATTTGCTTTTGCTAGATATTTTAAGGTGTCAGGATTTTTTTTTTTAATTGAATAAAAACGGGGTTTCACTATGTTGGTCAGGCTGGTCTTGAACTCTCGACCTCAGGTGATCCGCCCACCTTGGCCTCCAAAGTGCTTGGATTACAGGCATGAGCCACGACACCGGTGTTAGGATCTGACCTAAAGTATAACCATAAACTCAATCAAAAACAGAATAATCTTTCTTTGAATGACTTTTTGATAATTAAAACTTATTTAACATTATTAGTTCAACAAGAACTCTGCTTTTTCTGAATTATCAGCAAAAATGCCCATGCGTTTAAGATTTTTGCTTAGGTGAACACCTGATATTCATAGGCTATGCAAATGGTTTAACAAAGAAATAATTGGGAGCAATGATTACCTTTGTCTAATGGTCTCAGTTCTAACAGCTAATCTAGATAAACTGTACAAGTGAATAAATTGAATAAATATAAAGGGAATCAATGCTTGTAGGTGAACTTTTTGTTGTTGTTGTTGGAGGCAGAGGCTTGCTCTGTCCTCCAGGCTGGAGTGCAGTGGTTCAATCTAGGTTCGCTGCAATCTCCTCTTCCTGGGTTCAAGTGATTCTCCTGCCTCAGCCTCCCAAATAGCTGAGACTACAGGCACTCACCAACACGTCCAGCTAATTTTTGTATTATTATTATTTTTAGATGAAGTTTTGCTCTTTTCACCCAGGCTGGAGTGCAATGGTACATACTCGGTGGCTCATTGCAACCTCCATCTCCCGGGTTTAAGTGATTCTCCTGTCTCAGCCTCCTCAGTAGCTGAGATAACAGGTGCCTGCCACCACACCCAGCTAATTTTTGTATTTTTAGTAGAGACGGGGTTTCACCATGTTGGCCAGGCTAGTTTTGAACTCCTGACCTCACATGATCCACCCAACGCAGCGTTTTTTTTTTTTTTTTTTTTAAAGATAGGGTTTCACCATGTTGGCCAGGCTGGTCTTGAACTCCTGACCTCAGGTGATCCACCCACCTCTGCCTCCCAAAGTGCTAGGATTATAGGCGTGAGCCACCGTGCCCGACCCCAATGCAGCTTTTAATGTAACTTAAAGCCTTACAATTATTTCAGATACTATTGAATATCTGAGTCATTTCCAATTAAAAAAGAATTATGACATAGGGCATTGGTCAAACTTTTGAACCCATTAATGTGAAATAAAATCTATGCTGTGAGTTAAGTGTTAGTGGACCTCAATGAGATAAATAAGAATAAGATCTGAGTCTGGAAGGTAATCAAGTAATAAAAAGGGGATGGGCCCAATGGATGTCTGTATACTTGCCCCCATACAGCCAAGCAATGAATGTGAAACAATACCACCTGCAAGAGGGACACTCTGAAAAAATCCAAATAATCCAGGGTGTTGGAGTGAGATATAGTCTCAAATTAATTAATTAATACATTTATTAATAATTCAATTAATGTCAGTATCTAGTTTATGGGTTTTGATTTCTACTATTTGAGGGAACAGGAAAGCGTAAAAGTCCCAAATATATTGCTGCACTTTTAAAAATCTCTGTCATCTGAAATGCCTGCAGAAATGATTGAGTCTCAGTTTCTGTAGGCCCTGAGGTGGGCAGAGATTATGAGAGAAAACATCACAAAGACTTGGTACTATGGACTAAATTGTGTTTCCCAAAATTTATGATAATTTTGATTAACTAATCCACAAGGTGATGGTATTTAGAGATGGGGCCTTTGGGAGATAATTACTTTTAGATGAGATTGTGGGGGTGGGGCTTTCATAATGGGATTAGCGACCTTATAAGAAGAGGAAGAAATACCATGTCCTTCTCATCCTCTTTCCTTCTTCCTCTCTCCCTTTCTCCGCCTTTCTCTCTCTCTCTCTCTCTCTCTTTCTCTCTCTCCCTCTCTCTCTCTCTCTCCCCCTCTGTGCTATGTGAGGACACAGCTACAACATGGCAATCACGCAGCTACAACATGGCCATCAGCAAAACCGAAAGAGAGCCCTCCCCAGGAGCTGAATCACTGGCGCTTTGATCTTGGACTTTCAGATCCTGGGCAAGACTCACGAGGGCAGATTTCTGTAGCTGCCTGGAATTGTCTAACCTGAAGTTGATACCCTGGAACCCTGTGGTTGTCATCTCAGAAGGCACAAGGCTAAGAATCTTCCTCTTTAATGTGCCTCCACCTCTTTTTTTGTTTGTTTTGATTTTCAAGTAACGAACTTATTTTTCCAGTTAGCATAACCAGCTTATGGCACAGCATATTAAATCGCAAAGCACAGATACAAGGCAGGTAATACCTTGCCTAGGTTGCAAAATTTTGGCAAATCAATATAGTACTTTTTATTACAATAAAAGCATATTTTTGTTAGAGTCATGTATTATTTTAGTGATAATTTTCACTCCAAATGTATTTAAGTACTTGGCCAAAACACTGGTTTTTAGTGATGGTTTATAGCTGAAAAAGTTATTTTATACAAATTAATATCTTTGAAAACTACACAGTTTCTTTTAATTGAATTCCCTCATGCAAGCTGTTGAAGTTTACAGCAGCAGGGCAATTGTGTATATATACCAGATGGCTCTGCTTTGTTCTGGGGTTTTGGACTAAAGTCAGGTAGGGTTCCTAGGTGAAAATCTTTAAAATTCAACCTTAGTTTACTCAGTGTCAATGCCAACTTCCAAGGACTTTAAAAAAAACTTAAAATTTTGCTTATACACCATTGGTCAGAGTGTAAATTAGTTCAACCATTGTGAAAAAGTGTAGCGATTCCTCAAAGGCCAAAAAACAGGAATACCATTTGACCCAGCAAGCCCATTACTTGGTAGTACCCAAAGGAATATAAACTGGTATATCATAAAAACATATGCATGTGTATGTTCATTGCAGCACTATTCACAAGAGCAAAGACATGGAATCATCCAAAATGCTCATCAATGGTACACTGGATAGAGAAAATGTGGTACATAAACACCATGAAATACTATGCGGCCATAAAAAAGAACAAGATGATGTCTTTTTCCAGAACATAGACAGAGCTGGAGGCCATTGTCCTTAGCAAACTAATACAGGAACAGAAAAGCAAATACCACATGTTCTCACTTATAAGCAGGAGCTGAATGACGAAAACACAGAGGCACAAAGAGGAGAATAAGAGACACTGGAGCCTATGGAAGGGTGGACGGTGGAAGGAGGGAGAGGATTGGGAAAAATAATAATGGGCACCAGGCTTCATACCTGGGTGATAAAACCATGTGCACAACAAACCCCATGACACAAGTTTATCTGTGTAACAAACCTGCACATGTACCCTGAACTTACGTGTAACACATGTTACAAAGTAGAATTTCTTTCAAAAAATTGTTAAATTTTCACATAAATGCTGGAATCTTGAAAATTAGACAGTCATTTGAAACCACATTAATTTTAGGTGATCCCTTTTATTTAGACACCCATACCTCTCTTTGTTTTGATCTAATGTCACAGTCTTTATCAGCCTACTTTTAAAAAATTCTACTTAAAACATATTTACATTTTTAAAACAAACATACGCCTAGCTTGGAGAGATGTGGGGTACTTGATGTTGCCTACACACATTCACTATCAGTTCTCTACAAATGCTGCTTCCAAGGCCACCATCAGAGTTTTCATGCTTCCTCTTGTGGAAGCTGTCAAGTGTCAGTCTTAATGTGTAATTTACATATTACCCATTCCAGTGCTCCTCAGCCTTTTGTAGCATTTGAAGATACCGTTCTTGCTGTAAGTCCTTCAGGGAAACTGCTAGACTGCCTCCCTTCTATGCTTACAGCTTCTTGAGTCAAAATAGTTTTTTTCTGTGTCCTACGGATGTAGTTTGTATTTAAGTCTGTCATCTACTGAAACAATATTTGTAAGTGAAATATTAGTAGATTTAAGTTCCACTGTTTTCTCTACAGGATTAACTACAGAATATTCTAGCACATATGTTTTGGTTCTAACTACATTAGTAAAAGACTGTGTGGAGTCTCTCTGTGCAAAGAAGTCTGCATCTGTGCAACCCTCCAAGGGGGATCTATATGTCTGTCTAACACATCAACTCACACCAGGCTCGGGTTCATAGGGCTTGGGTATTTGTGCACTGCAGCTGCTGTAACAGTTTCCCACTGGTGCTCAAAGACTGCTTTGAAGTCCAGGTCTTGATGGTGTAGGCAGTCTGCCAGATGTCTGGGCAGCGGAGGGGAAAATGAGGCAAAGAGGTTATACCTGCCCCACCACATAAAAAGCACCCTAGTCAGCCTCGCATTATGTGGGCGCCATCGGCCTCACATGAGGGACATCCCAAATCCTCTTCCACCTGTTATGACAATGTAACCTTTAAGCCACTTAAAACAGGGGTCCCCAACTCCACAGGCAGCGAATCGGTAGCGGTCCGTGGCCTGTCAGTAACCCTGCAGCACAATAGGAGGTGACTGGCAGGCAAGCTAGCACTACCACATGAGCTCCGCTGATCTGACAGGATGTCAGCTTCTCATAGGAGCGCCAGCCCTATTGTGAACTTCTGCACTCCTCCTGAGAATCTGATGCCTCAGGGTCTGAGGTAGAACATCTTCATCCCAAAACCATCCCTTTCTCCCCACCCACCATCCATGGAATGTTGTCTACTATGCAACCAGTCCCTGGTGCCAAAAAAGTTGGGGATACATGATTTAAAGAACACTGTTAATATCTGCTCCCTGCCTTCATCTGGAGGGCCAGAGTCAGTTTGGTTTTGAAGCAATTCTAGCACGTCATCCACCCAGCTGTGCCCTCCCACCCAGTTAGTACCCACAGGTCTTCAAAGGCCTCCTAGAATTCAGACTAACTGATCACTGCCCTGCACACTAGTAGGGTGAAACAGAGAGACCCCAGTTCACAAAACAAAACAAAACAAAGCCTCTGGGTAGGGTCCCTGCCCCTTTCTGTCTGCCTCAGGCCCATTTAAACAAATGCTGATATACCAGCTCAAATCAATTCCACAGATGGAGAGCAAGGGAACGGCTTTCATGAATGTGTACAGTTTCAATGGAAGAACCATAGCAATTTTGAGTAGATCTAAAAGAAGAGTTGCTTAGCACATTGCATATTGTTCATTACATGAAGATAGTTTTTGTAAATGAAAAATGTTTAGGACGTTCAGGAGAGGAAGAACAATTAAGAAATGTTCTCCACAGCAACCTCAAGGCTCTTATGCCTTCAGGGCACAGTTCCAGGGCAAAAGTCTGCAGAGACGGCCTGAGGGCCGACACTAGGGTGCCTCGGGCTCCTACCAGGGCAGTGGTCCAAGGATGGCCTGCCGAAAGCCTGCAGAAAGGTTGGGGTTCCTCTACCTTTTCGGGTTCCTTCTTGATGGAATCGTGGGTTTTCAGCAGCTTCTGGGGGTGGCCTGGACTGCAGAGGGCGCCCTGGGCATGTGTCCTTCCACCTCCGCAGGCGCTGGCATCTCCAGGCTGCTTCAGGCCACTTTGGACCCCACCATAGGTAGCATCTGCATCTTCTTGTGGTGACTGGAGGCTGTTTGTGGTTTCGGTCATTGACTCTTGGACATGGGAGTCTTGAGAGCGTTTTTGGCCTCTTTCATCTCCGGGAAGGGCTCTGTGTCTGGTGGAGGCGCAGTGCAGCTCCGAGCTCCGGTAGAGCTGATGGCATTGGCAGGGGTGGTGGCTTAGCACAAGAAAGTTATCCAGTGTCCAGGCCCAGGCTTCCTCTTGGTTCGGGTAACATGGAATGTGAGGCTCTGGACCTGTCTGCATCCAAGACAGCTCTTCCAGAGTTGATGGATGGAACTCCGTAGCCTCAGCTTTCCAGGGCTTGACCAGGCACAGCCACGTAGCTAGTCGAGGAAAAGAACAAATGGCTCAGTCCATCACTGACTGTGGGTTTTCATAGCATTTTGTCTTATACAGGAAGTCGGATTCCAAAATCCAATCATACGGGGATTAACACTTATTTACCTTGCTAATTAGGCTTAGGGTGAAAGTTTCATCATTTCAGAAGGCAATATTGAAATTCCTCGGGTTTTTATTGGATCAGGCAGTAATAGGGTGGGTCAGGGGGGTGATAGAATGGGTCCAATTTTCTAATTTCAATGTGAAATTGGCAGCTTTCAATATTTCAATATTTCATGCTTAGATGAAATGTTCGGTGTACATGTCTTATAGATATGCTTTATCAAATTAAGGTAATTAACTTTTCCTAATTTGCTAAGATGATTTTTGTATTACTAATGAAGCAGGGCTGAATTTTTCAAAACTTTTTTTGTATCTTCTGAGATTATCATATATTTTTTTCTGCTGTTAATGTGGAAAATAACAGAGATTGATTTTCAAATACCACATTAAGGTTGAGTTCCTGATAAACTACATTAGTTTATATTGCTTTATGATGCATTTTTACTTTTATTTTGAGATGGAGTTTCACTCTTTTTGTTGTTGTTGTTGTTGTTGTTGAGACAGAGTCTCAGTGTCACCAGGCTGGAGTGCAGTGGCAAGATCTCAGCTCACTGCAGCTTCTGCCTCCTGGGTTCAAGCGATTCTCCTGCTTCAGCCTCCTGAATAGCTGGGACTACAGGTGCATGCAACCATGCCCAGGTAAATTTTATATTTTTAGTAGAGATGGGGTTTCACCATGTTGGCCAGGATGGTCCAGATCTCTTGACCCCGTGATCCGCCCAACTTGGCCTACTGAAGTCCTAGGATTACAGAGGAGTTTCACTCTTGTTGCCCAGGCTGGAGTGCAGTGGTGCGATCTTGGCTCACGGCAACCTCTACCTCCTCAGTTCGAGCAATTCTCCTGTGTCAGCCTCTCGAGGAGCTGGGATTACAGGTGCCGGCCACCACGCCTGACTAATTATCATAGTTTTTAGTAAAGACAGGGTTTCACCATGTTGGCCAGGCTGGTCCTGAACTCCTGACATCAGGTAATCCACCCTCCTCGGCCTTCCAAAGTCCTGGGATTGCAGGCATGAATCACCCCACCCAGCCTATGATGCATTTTTAAAAGTAAATTACTAGATTCAGAATGCTAACATATTTTTTATGATTTTTCCCAGTGGTTGGAGATACTGTCTGATGAAAAAATTGAGGAGGAGGCGCTAGAGTGATGCATGACATGGGTATGTAGTTAAACTTGTTGACATTTAAAAAGGCCTTTCTATGTATGTGGCTGTCCCACTCAGTCAAAGACTTTTCAAATCTAGGGAACATGTCCCGTTTGCAGCATGTCAAGAGTCAAGATTGGCCTGAGTCAATTCAATTTTTTTTTTTTTTTTTTTGGTGGACAAAGTCTCGTTCTGTTGCGAGATTGAGGATGCGATCTTGGCTCATTGCACCCTCCGCCTCCCAGGTTTAATCAGTTCTCCCTGCCTCAGTCTCCCAAGTAGCTGGAAGCTACTCCCATCACCATGCCAGGCTAATTTTTGTATGTTTAGTGGAGACAGGGTTTCGCCTCATTGGCCAGGCTGGTTTCAAACTCCTGACCTCAAGTGATCTGCCCGCCTTGGCCTCCCAAAGTGCTGGGATTACAAGTGTGAGCTACCTCGCTCAGCCCTATTCTAATTTTGAAGGAACTCTGAAACAAATTTTAATACAGAGTGAAGTTTTGAGGATTACACAGCAGGAGAATAACACTGAGGCACATGAGGTGAGCAGAGAGGTATATTGTATTGGCCTGACTTCTCCCAAAAAACATTACTGAAATGAACAATCATGTGAGATTGCTTTATTCACGACTGCTGTCCTTAGAAAGTGGGAGTGAGAAGAAAGGAGTAGGGCAGGGATGAGCGTATTCAGTACTGTGCTTTCTCGTTGCCCAAGCTTGGTATCAATCACGACTAGAGGTGACTTTATTATCAACTATCTGTATGAACACTGATTTTACATATTTGAAACTGCTCTGAACACCAATGGTCGTTTGATCTCATGAAACCGTGTTCTGAGAGGCCTTCTGAATAACTGCTTCTTACCTCAGTCCACTTAAGAGGAAGAAAAGGATGGAATATATCCACGGTTGGAGAGATAACATAATACTAACGACAAAAGATCCCTGTGTACCAAATAGCAGAGAGAGGGAACACTAGTGTTGAGTTGGCATTAACAGTTTTACATGCCAGTAAGTTAGCATGACAACTACAAAGTTAGACCACATCTCATACATTTTCAGCAGAGCAGGGGATCCTATCTTGCTATCTGCTAAGAGACCCTCACCTCATCCTACGAGTAGTTTTAAGAAACATCTACATGTTATTTGTCCCATGAGCTTGGATAAATTGCTACATTGTAAACACTTGAGATTCAGCTTTACCTTTAGAAGGACTAATCTAAATTCCAATGGTTAAACTAAAGATCAGACTCACCATATTAAATGTGATGTTACTGTTGTATTTCTTTATAGTTTTTAGGAAAAGAAAAAAAACACTCTCGATAGTATGAGCATAAAACGATTTATTGTAGTATAAAGGTCACTTACAATCTGATAGGTGTAGACACAGATTTAGACTGAATGTCAAGGAATGATTTTCCTGAACCACATTGCAAACTGGCTCCCTTAAAAGAAGATGCTGTCAGAAATCAGGAAACACTGTAATTAGACAATTCAATTAAAACTAAATAAAAACTTCCATCTTTATCTAATCACATATCATGTTTTCCTGGAATCCAGTAGGCCATCTTGGGCAGAAAACTACAATATACTTTTAATCTAGAGAACCTCCCACTTGGGTTACTGAAAGCCATTATTTGCTTTCTCTGTGTCCATGGTTGTAATAAACTTTTTAGAATTTTTATTTTTATTTATTTTTAAAGACAGGGTTTTACCATGTTGGTCAGGCTGGTCTTGAACTCCCGACCTCAGGTGATCCACCTGCCTCGGCCTCCAAAGTGCTTGGATTACAGGTGTGAGCCACCATGCCCGGCATTTTTTTTTTTTTTTTTAATTTTCCAGACAAGATCTCACTCTGTAGCTCAGGCTAGTATACAATGATGCCATGACAACTCACTCCAGCCTCCAACTCCTGGGCTCAAGCAATCCCCTTGCCTCAGCCTCCTGAGTGGCTGGACACCTCCACAGCCCACTAATTGAAAACCTTTTGTGTGTGTAGAGATGGGGTTTCACTATGTTGCCTGGGCTGGCCTTGAACTTCTGGCCTCAAGTGATCCTCCTGCCTCAGCCTCCCAAAGTGCTTGGATAATTGGTGTGAGCCACCATGCCTAGCCCATAATAAAGTTGTTCTAGTCTTCAAATCTTTGTACTTTATGTTCTCTCAGGATGGTAACTCCACCTTCAAATTTTTTTTTTTTTTTTTTTGAGATAGGGTCTCATTCTGTTGAGTGCAGTGGTGTGATCTCAGCTCACTGCAACCTCCGCCTTCTAGGTTCAAATGATTCTCCCACCTCAGCCTCCTGAGTAGCTAGGATTACAGGCACATGCCACCAGGTCTGGCTAACTTTTTTGTATTTTTGGTAGAGACGAGGTTTCACCATGTTGGCCAGACTGGTCTCAAACTCCTGGCTTCAAGTGATCCACTCACCTCGGTATCCCAGAGCGCTAGGATTACAGGTGTGAGCCACTGTGCCTCTCCTAGATTTTTCAAATTTGCTTTGTTCATTGCATTATTCATATCAAAGTGGAAGTATCTGTGATAATTCTATTCTTACTACACCACGTAATATAGCATCCTTCTAGTTGCCTTTTCAACTAACTTGCGTTAAGTTTCTCCATAGCATTTATCACAAAAATACTGTCTTACTTATTTGTTGTCATATTTATTATTATTTTTTTCAATTCATGAAGGTGTCAAACAGTTTACGGCCAAGTCCATGTCTGCTTGTTGATCACTTATCTCTGGGACCTTGATCACTATGTCGCACAATATAGATACTTAGTATTTGTTAATGAACAGACAATAAATGTATTAAAAGGCTGGGTGTGGTGGCTCATGCCAGTAATCTGAGAACTTTGGGAGGCGGAAGTGGGAGGCTTGCTTGAGCCCAGGTGTTTGAGCCCAGCCTGGGTAACGTTGGGAGATTCCACTTCTACAAAAAAATTAAAAATTAGCTGAGTGTGTGGTGTGCACCTGTAGTCTCAGATACTTGGGAGGCTGAAGTGGGATTGCTTGAGCCTAGGAGATTGAGGGTGACATGACAGTGAGCATGTCACCACACTGCAGACTGGGTGACAGAGCAAGACCTGGTAAAAAAGAAAGAAAGAAGAAAGAAAGAAAGAGAAAGAAAGAAAGAAAGAAAGAAAGAAAGAAAGAAAGAAAGAAAGAAAGAAAGAAAGAAAGAAAGAAAGTCTTCAGAGATCTGTAACTCATTATAAACCATCCTATAAAATGATCAAAGTAAAACAATAATTGTGGATGACAAAAGGATTAGAGCACCCATAGTTAAAGACACAATTGACAAGGAAGTTTGGTTATTTACCTATGGCATACAACAATTTAATGTAACAATTATAATTAGTTCTGATGACATATATTAAGAATCACAGAAATCTCATACACTTCTGGAACACATACTAACAGCACATTTATATAAATACAATCCAAAGAGGGTTAAACATTTCATATTTGATAATGCTTCTTGTGTAATTTTATTATACCAAGTAAACTAAATATTTCTCTTTGGAGTTCAGGAAATGTAATATCAAGAAAATTAGTGAGGGAAAAAACTGAATTCAGAATTGGATTTTGGAAAGTTTGTCAAACATGAAAGGTTTAAAACACTTGATATCACATAATTAAATCTTAAATTTAATCCGTTTTATGTGTTCAATCAGTTCAATGTGTTTTAATCCGTTTTAATGTGCCGTGACAGAAAAAGCGCCGGCTAACCGTACCACCGAATTACTGGTGCCTGCAGACGCTCAGTGCAGTCACCGTTCTGCACCGCAAAACAGGGTTCAGGAGGTTTCTAGGAGATACTAGCCGTACTAGGAACGAGTAAGTAATTGCACAAAAAAAGTAAGGACCACGCGAAAGGGAAGAGTCAGGTTGGGCGCAGCAACTGAAAAAACGACGAGTGGGCACTAATGGCAAACGTGCTGACACAAAACCGCAAGCTCCACATAGGAAGGGGAGCCGCCAGGCAGAACCCGGGACCTCACAGCAGCAGGGCTGAGACGGAGCTCGGCTCCCCGGCCCCTGAGAGAACCAAAGTCAGGGAGAACGAAGCTGAGACACTCAAAATTAGTAGAAAAAAAATACACAATATTTAAATAAAAATCAAAATTTTAAAATAACGAAAGCGTAAAATGCAAGTAAAAGTGAAAACAAACACATCGGTAATATCGTTGTAAGAGCAGAAGCCAAAACTAATTTTAAAATAAGCAAAAAATACAGAGAAACAACTCTACAAAGAAGAAATTACAAATATTGCTAAACGATGCAATACCTATCGTTAGAATATCTGTGTCAGATCTAAACCCCTGCAGGTTGTTCTTGTCATAATTTCCTACGACAAAAAAAAAAAAAATAAAATAAAAATAACCGCGGTTAAACGTGCGTAGCTACGACTGAAAAATCGTAGTAGCTGGTATATGCGGATTTGGTCCACAAGAAGAAAAAGTCGCGTTCGGCCGGACATGCTATTGTCGAAGAGAGCTTGATAAAACAGAAATCCGATTCGCCGCCATTTCCTGACTCCCATGGGAATTTTAAAAAACACCCAATTACAGCGAAGACCCGACTCGATATTGTGAAACCAAACGTGGTCTAAGAGCTCCCAGGCACTGCTAAACTGCTCATCACTAAACCAAAAAAAAAAATCGCATTAGCTGGCAGCCAGACTTCCACAGGAGTTAAACGTGTCTTCTGCAGCTAAAGCAGGCCTTACTAGTAGGAAATCGGAACTTGGCAGGACCAAGAAACTTGAGGCTGGGCTGACGCCATTGCTGTCATGATTAGAAATCCGAGGCTACAGGAAACCGGGAGCTGCTGAGGAAAGAGTCAGAGTAA
>PVKP010010953.1:0-63016 GCA_004027715.1 Plecturocebus donacophilus
TTTTTTTTTTTTTTTTGCTCCTGACTATTTTAAATATATTTTGCTAGGGGAAATGCATTAAACTATTCCCCCTGTCCTTGGTCCACATGTTCTTTCCCTTCATTGCTTTCCAGTAGTAACCTCTTGAGCATTCAGGCTATTAAACCTCATCTATGGTTCCCAGGGAGTACAGAGGGAAAATGGGCTCTTTCCCAAAAAGTAAACCAAACTGGAAACAGCAACCTATGGGAAACAGACTTTGCACAGGTAAAAAGGTTTCCCTCCAGATTCCCATTTTTACCCTCAGAATGATAAAAGAAAATAGGATATTCACAAGACAAGGGCAGGATCCTATAAAAAAGGATCATTGTGAGAATAAAATCTAGCTCTTGGAAACCAAAAATGTGATAAGACAGAAAAACACCAGTAGAAGGCATTAGAAAATGAAGTTGAAGGAATTATGCAGCGCATAGAGCAAAACTTATATAGAGATAGAAAAGGGGGGAAAGATTAAAAATTAGATCAGTCTAGGAGGTATAACCTATAAATAATAGGAGTATCAGAAAGCAGAGGAGAAATAATGTAGGGAAGAAATCTGTGAAGTACTTCCAGAGAAGTATCTGAAGAACTGAACATCATGAGTCTCTAGGTGGAGAGAGCCTGCTGAGTGCCCAGCCCAAAAGATGAAAATAGAGCCACTGAGTCACTCCACCACCACAGCTCAGAATGCTGCGGACAAAGAGATCCTGCTAGCCTTTAGAAAGCAAAATGAAAAGAAAATCCTACAAAGGATCAAGACTCAATAGCACTGTACTTCTCAACGACACTACACACTCAAAGACAGCAGTAACTTCACATGTCTAAGGAAAGTTTGACCACACACACACACACACACACATATATATATATATAACTATATATGCTCAAACTGTTAAATATGAAGAATTTTCACAGGTTAGATATGCAAGGTAATGGAGAAGGTGCTCCACCAAGAAGGAAGACATAAGATTTAGTAAACAGGAAATGTTAGCACAAGAGAGAGGGACATAGATTCCAGGTGATACAGTTCGGCGGCAGGGCTTGGAGAGTCATTAGTCAAGGTTGGAGGAGGTCTGAGGGCATTTATTCAATGAGTTGAAACTGATAGATGATCTCATGTGTTTGAACCTACTGAGAAAGTTACACATTAGGGGAGAGTCTGGGGTTGAATTATTGATAAGTACACAGAAAACTAAGCAATGAACCATCAAGACAATTATTAACTCTAGGGAAAACAAGACATTGAGCAGAGAGGAAAAAGTGATTATAGCAATGACTTGATTCAGCTGTGATCAGTGTTGATAGAATCATAATAATGTAAAGCAAGAATATTGATCTAACCAAAAATTATAATGTAACTATGTCAAGATGATGGGAATAGAGATGTGGATGTGTAGATGAGGCAAGGGGTTGAAAGAGAGCTTAATCCTCATCTTCCAGAATAGAAAGTCAATAGGTGATACACACAACTGAAAAATCAATAAGCAGCACTTCTTGCATGTTCTTTAGAGATAGGAAAGTAAATATTGTAAGCATCAGCTATAAGAGTTTAAAGTGACTGTTTCTGGACAGTAGGAAATAGCGGAGGGGGCAGGGGACTGCTCCTTTTTATAACCAGCCTTCTAGAGCTATTAGACTATTTAAATGACTGTATACTTGTAACTTTGATTTTAAAAATCAAAGCTGAATTTTGTTAAATTGATCTTAAGAGTTGGGAGGTGTTTGGCAGAGAGGGACAATGATCAGAAAATACTGCATTTGAAGGAATCCTCATTATTTCTAGCTTTTCAGCAAGAACTGAGAGACAGATTTCCTTTTAATTTGAAAAAAGTCTTTCTGGCCTTGCCTGCAACTTAACAGGGATGACCTAGAAAGTATTGAACTCCTTGTCACAGTAAATAACCAAGCAGAGACTGCCTGACCAGCTCTCTAAATACAGCAGGATATTTTTATTATTGGAAGATTGGACCAGGCAACTTCTAAGATTCTTTCCAATTTAAATATGGCATTTCCAGGATGGATGGCTGATGAGAACTTATTATAGAAAGAATAACCAAAAAGAGGCCAAAGTGTCTCAAACCCATGGCCAGACTTCTCTCCCGGGCTCTATGCTGAACCTGCCATTTGCCTGCCTTCCGTGAGCCAGACAGCAAAGCGCCAGGCATGTGAAGATCAGCACACTGTGTTCCTCCCATCTCCCAATTCCATTTTCAGGTCTGTCACAGCTCTTTCTTTTTCCCTGTGGATGTGACACATACCCAGGCCTGTGACCCATGGAGCTGGTCTCAGACCTGCTTTGTGAGTGCTGGTCCAGCCCGGGGATGTTCCTATCTGAAGTCTCCCAGGACTTCAGGTCTTGCTCAGAGCTAAGTCCCCACGAGGATAAGACCAAGGGGTTGAGCCCAGCTCCATACTGAGCCTGAAGTTTCACATAGGCCTCAGAGCTATGTAAACCTCCTTGTTCTGCAAATCAAGATGAAGGCAGAATGAGTCAGTCTTGGGGAATATCAGCAACAGCAGCAGTCACCTGAACCGTCTCTCCATTCCTAAACCCTCTTTCTGCCTAACTGTACTTGACCTCCCTTTCAGGAACAATTCTGGCACTGCTTCTTGGTCAACCTCCTTTCTTCTAATCTTGCCTACCTGGCCTCTTCAGTTTTACCCCAGAGTATACCATTAATTGTTTTTTTAAACTTAGGAAAAAATAGAAGTGCTAGATATAAGAAATACAGGGTGGTAGATTCCTCAATCATATGCATCCTCCCTTCTTTCATTCTCACATAAGTTTTGCAAAAAGTTTGGTCAGAGAGACATTCCACTACAGATTAGTCTTATTTTTTTCTTATTATTACAGTTGCCCCTTGAACAATGCAGGGGTAGGGCACTGACACCTCACACACATACAGTTGAAAACCTGCATATAAATTTTGACTCCCCTAAAACTTAACAGTCTGCTGTTGACTGGAAACCTTATCAGTAATATGAGCAGTCAATTAACACATATTTTGAATGTTATATGTGTTACATACTATATTCTTACAACAAAATTAAGCTAGAGAAAAGAAAATGTTATTAAGAAAATCATAAGAAAGTAAATGTACCATTCATTAAATGGAAATGGCTCATCATAAAGGTCTTCATCCTTGTCTTCCCATTGAGTAGGCTGAGGAGGAGGAAAAGAGGAGAGGTTATTCTTGCTGTTTCAGGGTTGACACGGGGAAGAGGTGGAGGAAGTGGAAGGGAGGCAGGAGAGGCAGTCACACTAGATATATCTTTTATTGGAAAAAGAAAACTCACATTTAAGTGGACCTGTGCAGTTCAAACCTGTGTTGTTTAAGAGTCAACTGTATTTGTGATTTACATTACATTTCCTCCAAGGAACTTCCCTAGTTAAGTAAAAGCAAATAGCTGAGCAGATTGGTCATGTTCATTTGTCTCATGCATATAAAGAACAGTCATTTGGAGAATGTGTAAAATAGTGCTGGTCTTTACAAAGAATGATAGTTATACTCTGTATTTATTCCATAATCAGCATTTTTCTCTCCCTTGCTGTATTTTAATATACTTTCCACAGGCAAACCAGCGATAGTGATCGGTTCTTCTATGATGTGTAATATACTTTTTGTTTCATAGTAGAATTCAGGGTCTGCTATGAAAATGAATGTTTTAAGGGTGAGTGGAGTCAGGTTTACGCTTAAAGCCTCCTTTTTTTAAAATCAGAAATTAATATTAGGATGAAGCTGCAGAGTAATTATTTGTATCTTCTAAAAATAATTTCTGTCTTCAGGAAATATTATGGAGAGAAGATTGGAATCTACTTTGCTTGGCTGGGCTATTACACTCAGATGCTTCTCCTGGCAGCAGTCGTAGGAGTGGCTTGCTTTCTCTATGGATATCTTAATCAAGATAACTGTACATGGAGGTAACCTCTGTTTATTCCTTGTTGCCACGCTGAAAAGTTTATTAGACATAAAATTACTTTCATCGTCTTAAACTGTTTTGGTAAGACAAGACTGATTGCAGAACATACATTGCTTGAGATGATATATCCCTTTTGTTCTGAGCATAACTAAGTGAAATGGAAAAAATTTTTTCTTAGATAATCCAGCCCAGTTTCTGACAGGAATATTACCCCTAGGAAACACTCCAATATTTTAAGACAGTATTTTGTTTGAAAAAGAAAGGAGGACTGGAGGCAGGAGGATTGTCCTTGAACTTTTGGCCCCCAGAGGAATGTACACTCAGCCCTGCAGATGTGAGCCAAAGGCAGCTCTGATTTCTTCAGGGTTTCCCGGGGAAAATTGATGGGGGTTTTTGTTTTATTTTGTTTTATTTTTAGAAATGATTTCTTAATATATACTAAAAAGTACTTGTTTAGAAACTCAAACAATAGTTGTTTTGGTTTTTACATTTAAAAAATAGTCCATACAGTATTTAACAAAATGTAATAAAAAATTAGTCTGTGCTGAGGTTGAAATTTACACACCAGCTGCACTGTCTAAAAGGACATATGTGGGTGCCAAAACACTCTGAATTTCACCATCACTATTCTGAATGGTGTTATTAGACCTCTGCTTTTGGTGGTCTCAACTTCCACTGGGGATGCAGCATGGTAACAGGCATTTTCTCTTGATTATATGGCCCCTATCCAGGTGTGACAGCTATATCAAAATTACTGGGCACCAGCAATGAGCTGATGACCAAATTTTTCAAGCTCCAAGCATGTCAGCCTGCTCCTGAGGCAGAGTGCTTACATGGCAGCCCTGATGGATAGACATAATTACCCTTCGATTTTTTAACAGAGGATTCTAAGCGTGTTGCACCCATTCTGGCTTCTTAGCTTGAAAGCTGCAGATGGTTTTTGAAGTACTCTTCCCTGCCTCACTGAAAAAGAGTTTTGGACCAATGGCTGAATGTTATTACCTTTTCTCTAAATTTGTCTTTGGCTTCTTTGTTGGTTTGTACATTGTTCAGTTAAAAAAAAAAATTCTCAAAAATACATTTCCAAGTGCAAAAGTTGCATTTTTATAAGGTCCTCATGGGTGTTTTTTATCTCATTTTACAAAGTCACCATTATAGTTACATCACATATTTCCTAGCATTTCACACAGATTAACTTGCAGAAAATTGAGGGAAATTCTTGAGGATATACTCCCTGTGCTCAAAACTATTTGGCTTTAATTATTTAATTATGAGATATCTTTAAAATATATAAATTATAAACATTTTCAGTTAGCTTTATAGTTTCTATCAAATGCTTATTTAAAGCTTCTGCCCCCTCTTTTTTCTCTCTTTTTTTGGGACAGAGTCTCACTCCGTCACCAGGCGCCAGGCTGGAGTGCAGTGGTGTGACCTCGGCTCACTGCAACCTCCGCCTCCCGGGTTCAAGCAGTTCTCTTGCCTCAGCCTCCCGAGTAGCTGGGACTACAGGTGCGCACCACCAGGCCCAGCTAATTTTTTTTGTGTTTTTAGTAGAGATGGGGTTTCACCATGTTGGCCAAAATGGTCTCGATCTCTCAACCTCGTAATCCGCCCACCTCGGCCTCCCAAAATACTGGGATTACAGGCATGAGCCACCACGCCTGACCCCTCTTTTTTCTTTTTATTTTTCTGAGATAGAGTTTTGCTCTGTCACCTGGGCTGGCATGCAGTGGCATAATCTTGGCTCACTGCAACCTCTGCTTCCTGGATTTAAGCAATTCTCCTGCCTCAGCCTCCCAAGTAGCTGGGATTACAGGCACCCACCACCACACCCAGCTAATTTTTGCATTTTTAGTAGAGACAGGGTTTCACTATATTGGCCAGGCTGGTCTCTAACTCCTGACCTTGTGATCTGCCCACCTAGGTCTCCCAAAATGCTTGGATTACAGGCATGAACCACAGTACCTGGCCTTTATGCCCCTTTTTAAATATAACATCTATATATACATATTTATATACCACAAAATGCCCTTTTTTAAACTGTACAATTCAGGTGTACCCCTTTCCCTTAGCCCTTGGCAACCACTAATCTATTTGCTTTCTGTTTCTAGGGATTTGCCTATTCTGGACATTCAAGTATTTTAAATATTTTAAATGTTTTCTATTCTCGTGAATCTATTCAGTATGTAATAAAACTGAAAATATTAAAAAATATGTAAACAATTCAGGTGTGTAAAGTGCATTCACCAAGTTGTGATAACCACCATCTAATTCTAGAGCATTTTTATTGTCTTCAAAAGAAACTAGTGCCCATTAGCACTCACTCCCTAATCTCTCTTTCCCTTGTTCCCTGGCAACCACCAATCTAATTCCTGTTTCTAGAGATTTTCTATGGACATTTCATAAAAGTGGAGCTATACAGTATAAAGCCTTCTGTGACTGTCTTCTTTCACTTCACTTATTGTTTTTGAGGTTCACTCATGTTGTAGTGTGTATCAGTACTTCATTGCTTTTTGTGGCCAAATAATATTCCATTATATGAATAAATTGCATTGTTTATTCATTAGTTGATGGACAGTTGGGTGTTTCTCCTCTGGCTATTGTGAATAATTCTGCTATGAACTTTCATGGACAAGTTTTTGTGGTGACACATGGTTTCACATCTCTTGAGAATATAACAAAGAATGGAATTGCTGGGATATACAGTAACTGTAGGTTTAACATTTTGAGGAACTGCCACAGTATTTTCCAAAGTGACTGCATACTCACCTGCAATATATGAGGACTCTAATGTCTTCACATCCCCACCAGCATTTCAAAAAAATAGCCATTCTAGCTGGTATGAAGTGGTATATCATTGCAGTTTTGACTGTTTCCTCCATTGCCTACTGATGGTGAGCATCCTCTCCTGTGTTTCTCATTTGCATAGCTTCGTTGGAGAAACCTGTTCGTTCAGATCCTTTGCCTATTTTAATTGTATTGTCTTTTTATTGTTGAGTTGTAAGCATTTTTTATATATTTGGGATAGAAGTCCCTTATTGGATATTGTCTCAGTCTCTTTGTGCTGCTGTAACACAATACCACAGACCAGGTAATTTGTAAAGAATAGAAATTTATTTTTCATGGTTACAGAGGCTGGAAATTCCAAGATCGAGTTTCCGGCATTTGGTGTCCGGTGAGGGTTGCATCCTCTGGTGGAGAGGAATGCTGTGTCTTCACATAGCAGAAGACAGAAGGGCAAGTGGGGAGAACTCCCTTCAGCAACTGCTTTTGTAAGAGTACCTAATTCCATTCATGAGGGAAGAGCCCTCTTAGCCTAATCATCTGTTAAAGTCTCCACCTCTTTAATACTACCAGACTGGCAATACCTAAATTGGAAGAGACATTCAAACCATAGCAGATACGTTGAAAATATTTTCTCCCATTCTATGGATTGTGTTTTCACTTTCTTAATAGTATCCTATGAAGCAAAATTATTTTTAATTTTGATGACGTCTGGTTTACCTTTTATTCTGTTATTTGCATTTTTGGTGTCATATCTTAGAAACCATTCATAATCCAACATCATGAAGTATTTTTCAACATTAATCTTCTAAGAGTTTTATGGATATAGGTCTGTGATTTATTTTGAGTTAATTTTTGTAAATGTTATGAGATAGGGTCTTACTCTACCATTTTCCATGTGTATATCTGGGTGTACCAGCACCATTTTTGAAAAGACTGTTCTTTGTTGAATTATCTTGGCACCTTTGTTAAAAAGCAGTTGGCCAAAAATTAAGGAGTTTGTTTATAGACTCTCACTTCTTTTCCATTGATCTACATGTCTGCATTTTTTGAGGGTACCACACTTTATTGATCATTGTAACTTTCTAGTCAATTTTGAGATTGGAAACTTCAAAATTTTGATTTTCTTTTTCAAGATTGTTTTGGCTATTCTGGGTCTTTTGCATTTTCATATGAATTTTAGGATCAGCTCATCTACTTTGGCAAAAAAAAAAAATCCAGCTGGGATTTTGATAAGAATAATGTTGTTTCCATAGGTCAGTTTGGAGAGTATTGCCATCTTAACAATATTAAGTCTTTTAATCTATGAACACAAGATGTCTTTTCATTTATTTAGGTCTTTCATTTCTATCAACAATATTTTATAGTTTCAATGTATAAGTCTTGTACTTCTTTTTCCTCTTAAATTTATTCTAAGTACATTGTTCTTTTGATGCTGTTATAAATTGTTTCCTTAATTTAATTTTTGGATTACCTGTTGCCAGTGTATAGAAATGTAATTGCTTTTTGTATATTGATTTTGTGTGTGTGTGCTGCAACTTTGCTAAACTGGCTTATTTGCTCAAATTGTATTTTGGGTGGATTCCTTAGGATTTTTGTAAACAATGACATGCCATCTGTGAACAGAAGTAATTTTACTTCTGCCTTTCCAATTTGGAGACTTTTATTTTTTACTACTTAGTTGTCTTGACTAGAACCTCCGATTTAATGATCTTAGGAGGAAAGCATTCAGTCTTTTACCATTAAGTATGAGTGAGTTTTTCACTGATACTCTTTATCAGGTTGGAAAAGTTCTATTCCTAGTTTTTAATCATGAAAGGTGTTGGATTTTGCCAGATGCTCCTTTTGTATCTGTTGACATTATCTTGTATGTGGTTTTTGTTTGTTATTCTATTAATATAGTATATTACAAGGATTGCTGATTTTTGTACGTTGAATCATCCTTGCATTCCTGGATAGATCCCACTTGGTCATGGTGTGTGGTACTTATTATATGTTGCAGGATTTGGTTTTCTAGTATTTCATTGAAGATTTTTGCATCTGTATTTGCAAGAGAGTTATCTAGTTTTCTTACGTTGTCTTTATCTGGTTTTGGTATCGCATAATACTATTGCATAGAATGAGCTGAGAAGTATTCTTTTTTTTTAAAGAGTTTATGAAACATTGGTGTTAATTTTTCTTTAAATGGTAGATAGAATTCATCAGTGAAGCCATCTGACCTGGGCTCTTCTTTGAAGAAATTATTTTATTTTTTTCTGTCAGTCCAATCTCTTTGTTATAGGCCTATTCAAGTTTTCTTTTTTTTTTTTTAGTTAGCTTAAGTAGTCCCTATTTGTCTAGGAATTCATCCATTTTATCTAGGTTGTCTAATTTATTGGCTTATAATTATGCATAGTAATCCCTCATAATTCTTTTTATTTTTTCAAGAGTAACAGAAATGTTCCCCCTTTTGTTTCTGATTTTAACCCATTGAGTCTTCTCTCCTTTTTTCTTGATCATCCTAAGTTTGCCAATTTTGTTATCTTTTCAAAGAACCAACTTTGATTTTTTTTCTGTTACTTTAATGTCCTCTGTTTCATTTGTTTCTGCTTGTTGCCTTTTGATTTTAATATTTAGTTCATTTATATTTAATGTAATTACTCATGTAGTAGGAGTTACATCTGCCATTTTCCTGTTTAATATATGTCTTTTTGTCTCTTGTTTTTCTGTTCCTTCGTTGCTACTTCTTTTGTGTTTTATATAGATATTCTAGTATGCCATTTTAATTCCATTATTGTTTCTTGATCTTTATTTAGTGGCTTCCTTAGGGATTATAATTAACAACTTACTTTAAAATAATATATTTTGAATTAATAGCAGTTTTAATTCCAAATAGTATATAAAAAATTCACTTTGGTATTAATCTCTTTCTTCTCTACTCCTTTGTAGTAGTATCATCATGCAAATTACAACTTAATGCATTATAAGCTCACCAACAGTTTCATAATTGTTGTTTTGTGTCTTTTAAATAAAATAGAAGAAAATAGTGACATACAAAAATATACTACTTTTCATATTTATATATGTAGTTAGCTCTATTACTGCTTTTTATTTCTTTAGGGGGATTAGAGTTACTGTCAAGTGTCTATTTATGACTGAAGGACACTCTTAGTATAGGTTAAGCGTTCCTTGTCCACAATGCTTGGGACCAGAAGCACAGCAGATTTCAGATTTTTTTCAGATTTTGGAAAAGTTGCATTATACTTACCATTTGAGCATCTCAAATGCAAAATGTTTCAGTGAGCATTTTTCTTGAGTATTATGTCAACACTTGAAAAATTTTAGATTTTGGAGCATTTCAGATTCAGGTTTTTGGATTAAAGGTATTCATTCTGTGTTTCTAGTAGGGCAAGTAATATGGTTTGGCTGTGTCCTCACTCAAATCTCATCTTGAATTGTAGTCCCCATAATATCCACATGTTATGGGAGGGACCTGGTAGGAGATAATTGAATCATGGGGGCAGTTCCCCCGTATTGTTCTCAAGGTAGTGAATAAGTCCCACAAGACCTGATGGTTTTATAAGGGGCAACCTCTTTCACTTTTCTCTCATTATCTCTTGCCTGCTGCCATGTAAGACATGCCCTTTGCCTTCTGCCATGATTGTGAGCCCTTCCCGGACATGTGGAACTGTGAGTCCATTAAACCTTTTTTTCTTTATAAATGAACCAGTCTTAAGTATATCTTTATCAGTAGTGTGAAAACGGACTAATACAGAAGGTCTTTGCCAACAACAGATTCTTTCAGATTTTCTTTATCTGGGGATGTCCTAATTTCTCCATTTTTGAAGGATGGGTTTGCTAGATACAGAATACGTGGTTGACAGTCTTTCTTTTAGCGCTTTGAATATATCATCCCATTGCTTCTGGCTTCCGTGGTTTCTGTGAAAGCTAGCTGTTAATCTTACTGAGGACCGTTTGTATGTGGTGAATCACTTTTCTCTTTCTACTTTCATTATTCTTTGCCATGACTCCTTTGTCTTTATCTTTTGACACTTTGAATATGATACTACTAGGTTTAGATCTCTTTGTGTGCAGATCCCTGCATGGGATTTGTTGAGTTTCCTGGATGTGCAAAATAGTGTTTTTATTAAATGTGGGAAGTTTTTAGCCATTGATTTTTCAAATATTATTTCTGTTTCTTTGTCTCCTTTTTTATCTGGGACTTCTATAATGTATGTGTGGGTATATTTGATGGCGCCCCACTAATTTTTGAGACTCTGTTCCTTCATCCTCATCCCTTTGTCTTTCCATTTCTGACTGGATAATCTTTTTTTTTTTTTTTTTTGAGATGAAGTTTCACTCTTGTTGCCCATGTTGGAGTGCAATGGCATAATCTCAACTCACTGCAACCTCTGCCTCCCAGGTTCAAGCGATTCTTCTGCCTCAGCCTCCTGAGAAGCTGGGATTACAGGTGTGCACCACCATGCCCGGTTAATTTTTGGTATTTTTAGTAGAGATGGGGTTCACCAGGTTGGTCAGGCTGTTCTCAAACCCCAGACCTTGTAATCTGCCTGCCTTGGCCTCCCAAAGTGCTGGGGATTACAGGTTTGAGCCACCGTGCCCGGCCCGACTGGATAATCTTAATAGACCTAGCTTTCAATTTGCTGATTCTTCTATTTCGTATTGGCTGAAGAGCCCTTCTCATGAGTTTATTTTAGTTATTGTACTTTGCTAATTGGTTCTTTTTAATAATTCCAATCTCTATTGATATTTTCTTTCTTGTGCTTCCTTTAATTCTTTAGGCAAGATTTCCTTTAGTTCTTCAAATATGTGTAATTGCTAAATATAAAATGTCTTCATCTAATAAATGCAGTATCTGGGTGTCCACAGGGACAGTTTTACTGACTGCTTTTTCCTCTCTGTGTTAGGACCATACTTTTCTGTTTCTTGATGTATCTTGTGATTTTACACTGACAACTGGACATTTTAAGTATTATAATATAGCAAATCTGGAAATCAGATATATCCCTTCCTCAGGGTCTGTTGCTTCTGTTTATTATCACTGCTACTTCTTCTTCCCTTTGTTCAGTTATTTTCTTGAACTACTTCTGTAAATTTTGTCTTTGTCCTGTGTGGCCACTAAAGTCTGTGTTCAATAAGTTTTGTTGTTAGCTAATGATTGGATTAGCTGGTGATAGCATTAAATGCCTAGTTCCAGTAATTTTCATTTATCTGCCTTTGCCTCATGGCTCTATTTGAGTAAACACATCAGGGAATGTATTTAATGCTCCAGGAGGCAGTTTTCAGCTCTTCCTTAGCTTTTCCTTCTTGCCAATGCAGAACCTCAAAGTCAGCCAGAGGTGAGCAATTAAAGTTTTCTCAGGTCTTTCTTGGCCATGTGCACTGTCCCACACACACATATGGCCTTCTGCAATCTCAGGAATATGTTGGAGCTTTTTTTTTTTCTTTTATTTATTTATTTATTTGGAGATGGAGTCTCACTCTGTCACCCAGGCTGGAGTGCAGTGGTGCGATCTTGGCTCAATGCAACCTCCACCTCCCAGATTTAAGTAATTCCCTGCCTCAGCCTCCCAAGTAGCTGGGATTACAGGTGCCTGCCACCACGCCCAGCTAATTTTTGTATTTTTAGTAGAGATGGGCTTCACCATCTTGGCCAAGCTGGTCAGGAACTCCTGACCTAGTGATCCACCCGCCTCGGCCTCCCAAAGTGCTGGGATTACAGGCGTGAGCCACCATGCCTGGCTTATGTTGGAGCTTTTTAGAGTCCCCTGTGCACATCTCATTTCCTGATTTTTCCTTTTAAGTTCTTTGGTTAACCTCTTGTTAACCTCTACTGGTATCACTGCCTCAGGGAGCTACAATATAAAATAATTCTTTCCAATTGCTTTCAACAGACACTTTGGTGATAGTGCTGTTTGCACAGTATGAGCTCTGAGTATGAGGTTTAAAAACTGACAAAAGCATGGAGCTTTTCGGGGGAACTGCTAGACAGGTCAAATAGTTAAGACTTCTCTGAGGATGGGGTTTTTTGGGTAGCTTTAGACTACTTCCCCCTTCAGTCGCTGCTAGGCTGCTATTTTTCACAGCTTCTATAGTTATAAGGCTATTGGTTTTTAAGGCTACCATGAAGCTAGGGAGATGGGGATGGAAATCAGTCAGGTTAAAATGCCACAGGGCTCAGCATTCTTACAGAGATTTAGCCACTTTTCCTCAAATAAATGCTCCTCAGATGACATCAAGCACTTGGTTAATTTCCAGAGTTCTGCAAAGGCTGACTTTGACAATTTTTGCTGGTGTTCTCATTGCTTTTATGGAGGGAGAGTGTTTTCCAAGATCTTTACTCAGCTATTCTAAGAATTTTCCCATGCCTATTTGTTTTTACTTAGTTATTTGCAAGACCACCTAACTGCACAACTCCCATTTTAGTCACATACAAGTCTATCTGAATGGCTTCTCCTAGAGGGAGCGACATGCAATGTTACTTGGGTTTTTTTTCTTTTTTTTTTTTTTTTTTTTTTTTGCTATTAACCATAGGACTTCTTTAAACACTCTAACAAATAATCCTTTGTCATTTTTATGCTGCAAAGCTTTTACCAATTTGTGGCTTATATTTTTCTCCCTTTAATGTTATTTTTTAATGGCATTCTTTTAAAATATCTTGAATGTATCAGTATTTTTCTTTGTGGTTTATGCTTTTTGGTTGTTTATGAGATTCTCCTTACTGTAAGGCTATCTACATTTTTTTTTTCTAACAAATTGGTACATTGGCATTCTCATTTTCTACGTGGAATTGAATTGTATAAAATATGATCAGGGGTTCAATTTTATGTTTGTTCATATGAATATCCTGTTGTACCAGACTCGTTTTATTGAAATGTTAGTTCTCATTTTACTAATTTGCTTACCAGCTCTGGTATAAGTCAGTTTTTATATAGGCAAGAGGTCTGTTTCTGACCTCTTTATTTTCTACAGTTAGTCAGTTTTTCTTAACCTCTCCCATAATACCTTTGTCTTCAGAAATATTTTTGACTGTTCTGAGCCTTTGCTCTTCTACTGAATTTATAGATTAAATGGAAGAGAACTGATATCTTTAAATATTGATCATTATAAACTGTGAATGTGACAGCATAGGTCTGCTCTACTGCTTTCAGAAAAATTCTGTTTTCTCCATATACATCTTAATATATTTTGAATTAGATTTATTCCTGTACACTTTCTATTTTTTACAGTATTGAAATGGTATTTTTTGAATTATATCCTGGCAGGGTACAGTGGCTCACGCCTATAATCCCACCACTTTAGGAGGCCAAGGCGGGTGGATCACCAGGTCAGAAGATTGAGACCATCCTGGCCAACATAGTGAAACCTGTCTCTACTAAAACTACAAAAATTAGCTGGGCGTGATGGTGCATGCCTGTAATCTCAGCTACTCTGGAGGCTGAGGCAGGAGAATTGCTTGAACCAGGGAGTCAGAGGTTGCAGTGAGCCGACATCATGCCACTGCACTCCAGCCTGGCAACAGAGCAAGACTCTGTCTCAAAAAACAAACAAACAAAGTATTATTCCCTAATGATTACAGTTATATGGGGACATAATCCTTTTTGTGCCCCTGTGTATATTTTGTATACTGATTTTGCGTCCAGAAAACTTTACTCAATATATTTTTGTTTTGGTTTCTGAGACAGTGTCTCACTCTGTCATCCAGGCTGGAGTGCAGTGGCATGATCTCAGCTCACTGCAATCTCCACCTCTCAGGTTTAAGCAATTCTCCTGCCTCAGCGTCCTGAGTAGCTGGGATTACAGGCGTGCACCACCATGCTCAGCTAATTTTTGTTTTTTTCTTTTTTTCAATAGAGAAGGGGTTTGCCATGTTGGCCAGGCTGGTCTTGAACTCTTGACCTCAAGTGATCCACCCGCCTCAGACTCCCAAAGTGCTGGGATTTGTTTAGCCAGCTCTGGTATAAGTCAGTTTTTATATAGGTGTCAGCCACTGCACCTGGCCTTTACTCAACTTATTAATTCTAATAATTTATCTTTAGGCTCTATTGAGTCATCTATATAGATACACATGTAATCTGTTAGTAATAACAGTTCTGTTTTTCCTGGCCTGTCTTTATGGCCTTATTTTACTTAACATATGATGCTGGCAGAGACCTCCAGCTGAACAGAAACAGTGATAGCAGAATCTTTTGCTTTATTCCTGATCTAAAGAAAATACTTTCAGCATTTTACCATTTAGTATGATTTTTAAATGAGTTTTATGTAACAAGCCTTTATCAGGTTAATGAAGTTTACTTCTGTTTCTAGTTTTACAAGATTAGTTTTGTTTCTTATTATGAATGGATATTGGATTTTATCATGCTGCTTTGAATTGATCAAATGTTTTTAAATTAAGTTTTATTTCTCTCTTTTTAGCAAAGAAGTTTGTCATCCTGATATTGGAGGCAAGATCGTAATGTGTCCTCAATGTGATAAGCATTGTCCATTCTGGAAACTCAATATTACTTGTGAGTCTTCAAAGGTAATTGTTGCTATTCCCAATATTTATACCTAATGAAAGATTTTTTCTTCTAATGATAATTTAGATATAACATAGATACTGTATATTTTTTCCTCTGAGGAATTCAAACAGATATTTTTCAACTAACTTTTCAAACATTCTGGACATTAATATACAATGTTTTATTCCTCTTTTACAAATAATAAAATTGTGATTTAAGACCTTAGATAAAATCTCATGGAGTGTCAGTGAGGTAATAGTGGAATCTAAACTATTTGAGTATTTCAAGTAATCAAAGCGGAAATCTCAAACCTGTTTTATCTTATAAATAAATACTTTTTAATGGATTTACTACTACAGGTTGAGTATTCTTTATCTGAAATGCTTGGGATCCAAAGTGTTTTGGATTTTGTAGTTTGGAATATTTGCCTTAGCCTTACTGGTTGAGCATACTTAATCCAAAAATCCAAAATCTGAAATGCTGCCTTGAGTGTTTCCTTTGAATATTATGTCAGTACTTAAAAAGCATTGGATTTGGGATACTCAACCTGTGTAAGTATTTTTCTTAATTCAAGTAAGAGGAAACCTGAAATCTGTACTTCTGTTTTTCCCCTTTTAGCATATGCCAAAACTATGCTTAGATTTTAAAGACCCTGATGGTCAGATTTAGACTATAACTATGCATTAGAAGGGTTTTACATATGTGATAAAAGGTATTTGTCTTAAAACATTGCCCGAAAACACATTTGGCTCTCCTTATACATGCAGATGGTCCTGAGCTTTATGACTTCTTAAAGTTTGGGAGGTTTAGGATGAGCATCAAGAATGGTGGTAGCTTACTGAAAGCAGGCTAGAATCTACTCTGGACAGAAAGAACGATGGTCAGCTTACTTCAGAGCATTTTTCTTACTGTTCTGACATAAGCTTTCCCCCAGTGATCTTCTCTCTAACCCCTTGTTCTGCCATGAGAGTTTAGGAATCAGTAGTGGCTCTAGAACATTGTAGCCTACTCCATGTAAGTCCGATTTTAACAGAATGTATTACTATTATAGTGATGACACTTTCTATTTCATACTTTACATAGTTCTTGTGGTTATCATTTTTGACACATACAACAACCCTATGAGATAGGCAGAACAGGCATTATCTCCATTTTACAGAGTAAAATACTGGAGGTCTGGGAGATCACGTAATCTGCCCAAAGTCACCCACCTAGTAACTGGAAAAGTCAGAAATTTGTAACAAATCTGCATTTGTCTCCATTAACATATTCTTTGCCAGCTGATGGTGCACGCACTTTACTCAGATCCAGCTCTATGTTTGAAAAATTGTTTCACTACTTAGTTAAGCTGATTGCCGGGTGTTGTCAACAGATGGATTTTTACACTTAATTTAGAAATTAAGCCCGCTCTCCCAAACCAACACAAATTCTATAAATATCTGTCGTAGATCACATAGAGTAAAAGACTTGAAGCTAGTAAGAGGGAAGCTGCTTCTAGTGATGCTGACTCATAGCCTAAAGGGCACTAGTTACCTGCATCCCAGAGCACTGGCTTTAAGGCAGATGCATCTCCACAGGTGCAAGTGGAAGTTTCATTTTCCTTAAGAAGTTCTCTCCTTCTTACTCCCCACACCTACCTCTTCTTTCTTCTGCTCCACCTACTCATCCTTAAGCACATGACTTTCAAATATGCCCATGTGCATTTTTTCATTGTTTTGAGAACTTTAATTCTATTCCAGTTTTCCGAAGGAACCCTTGAGTCTTTTCAGAGTGATTTACAAAGGGAAGGAAACATAAAAGAATATGAGTAAGAGGCTGAAATGAAATAAATAAATAAATAAATAAAAGAAAAAGAGCACTTTTTCTGGCTTTTCTGTTTGCGAATTATTTTTTTCCTTCATACATTTATTTTTATATTCATGTATAAGTCTTTCTTTTGGAAAGAGAGTACTCACTAATTTACAGATATGCTTACCTTTTGAAAAATAAAAAATAGAAATATAAAACCAGGAGCAAGGAAATTAGGAAACAATTATGAAAATAAGCGTCCATACTACTTATAAGATTCTTAGCTTTCTAGCTGGCAGGATAAAAGGTAAATATGTTAAGTTCTAATATTTTGTTCATAGAAACACATTTAGTTATAAAATTTTGATTTTGCCACTTTACAGGAAGAAAGCATAACAAATTGTCATTCCCCCCCACCAACATTCTAATTGGTTTATCTGCTTAAAATCATCATACCTACATAGGCGGCTCTTTCTTTTCTTTCCTGCTCTATGTGACTAAAGCAGTATGCTAATTCAGATTGCTCTTAACACAGCTATCTTGCCCTCTCTGTGCCATTCTGACAAGCAAGCTAAGCTAGACTTCATACCAAGTAAGCTCCTTGCTTCCTTTTTCCCTTAATTCCTATTTTTACATAGTTCATGGAACACAGCAAAGAAGTCAGCCATCTTATTCTTTCTCAGGGGTCCAGAAGTCTCACAATGTGGCAAGAATACAAACTTCATCCAGGCCTAACTCTCCCTCATAGGAGTGCCAGGCATGTCCCTCGCCTTGAGCAAAGCAGCTGGGGTGATCTTGACATAGGCAGTACACTTGCTCTTTCTTAATGCTCCCATTCTTTCCTCTAGCACAGACAGATGCATTCCCGTTGACTTTTTCTCAACAGAGTAGAGCTAAGAATTCACAGGTGGGATTTTCTTTTTGGAGTAGGTGGGCAGAAATGTCAAAGCAAGCAGAGTGTTGTCAAATACTGAGAAGAATTACATCGATTCCTAAATGGAAGTGGCATTGGACAGAATCTTCAATAATAGCATTGAAACATGCAGAACTGTTTTTTCTGAGGCCTTTTTTTTAATCATAATTTTACAATAATGGATAAGGCATAACCTTAGAAGTTAACTTGGAGAAGATGGTTTCATAAGATTCAAAGCTGAAAGATTTGAAATATGTGATCTGTGGAATCCCTGGACTGGAGGAGTAGGTGGAAAGCCTTGTTCCCCAGAGCTGTCATGCATTTATTCTGTTTTCTTTGAGATGTCTGAGAATAATTGGATGACAGACAATTTAGGATTGTGCCTGCTTTCTGCTTTCTCATCAAGATCAATGTGGATGATTGAGGGGGCCTTGAAAATCAGATGGATGAGAAATGTAGTTATTCTTTTATGAAAATAACTAATGTCTTTACATAGATGAAGCTTTATCCACTTTACATGAGTATAAAGAGCAACCCAAAAAATCACCTAAAACAAAGTAGACTTTCTACTTCAAACCAGCTTTGAATTTTCTTTAACATTTGAAGAGGGTATTTTTGTTGGTGGTGGTGGGTTTTTTTTTTGTTTGTTTTTAACCTATAGCTTCTTTTTCTACCCAGTCCCTGTCTTTACTTTTTATATGATCTGTCATAGAGTAGATATAATATGCTTGTCACTTTTTTCATTATCTTAATAGTTTTTTTTTTAGAAAATGTAAAAATGCTCACTAATGAAAAATTAGTAACTAATTAAAATATTTTCCAAGAACTCATAGAGACAGATAGGCTACTTGCATACTAGCAAAGAGATAAAACTTAGCAGAACTAGTGAATAAAGCCTACTTTGGCTAGATATGTTATTTATCATTGATGATCATTATATTCATTGTAATGTTAGCAAAAGCGCCTGTGCATCCTATTCCAATAGAAGCATCTGTCAGTGATACTAGAAAAACCATCATTGGGTTTGGAAAACAGAGCTCTCCTGGAGGAGAGCCACCTTGAGATAAACCTCAGCTTTGTATGTCTCTTAACAGGAAAAACAGGAATCCTGAAACTTATCTCTGACCAGGGTGAGATGATGATAAAATGTAAATCATAAATATAAAAGTTGCTTAGGGGTCATTGTATTCCTAGAGCAATACTACTTCCTCAAATCCATTATGACAGCTCATAAGAGGCTGTTATTCAAACTCAATAGAGGCTTTAAACTCAGTGGAATTCCAAGAAGTATGCCTGTTTCCTTATTGGGATATGCAAAGTTCCATTGGAAAATACACTGGTTAATACAGCAAAGACTGTTTGCTTTTAAAATAATCACATTCATCTGTAAGTATATAGTAGATATGTTTGTTAAACTAGGCATCAGCTTTAAAAAGAACTTCAGCCTGTAGAATAGACAAAGCATTTCATATTTACTGGATCCTAATAAGTGGAGGATATGACTCATTTATATGTCATTTATATTTTCCAGAAATTGTGCATCTTTGACAGTTTTGGAACCCTCATCTTTGCAGTATTTATGGGAGTATGGGGTAAGTCATTTTTTATTTTTTTCATAATAATATTACACAGTTTTTTTTTTTTTTCTAGGCTATCAACTCCCCTAGAATTCCATTTATAACTGAGGACATTGTATCGCTTAGCTTTTACTATATTAAAATCTGCATCAAAATATAGTGGCTTAAAACAACAAACCTTATTTCTCATGTTGATTATTTATCATCATTCTCTGGGTCAGCTGAGAGGTTCTTCAGGCTGGGCTGGCTCAGCTGACTCTAGTAAGCTGGCAGCTCCACTGGGGATAGGTGATCTCGCAACTAGAAAGCTGGTTTGGTCTGTGGGGCTCAGCTGGGAAGGCTTCTCTGCCCCACATGGTCTCTCATCTTCAAATAGGCTAGCCCAGGATTGTTGGTTTCAGAGTTCCAAAGAGAAGAAAGGACAAGCCCCAGGGCATATGCGTTTTTAAGGCTATGATTGCATCACGTTAGCTAATGTCCCATCAGCCAAAGTAAGTCATATGGCCAAACCAGAATCAATGTGGGCAGGTGGGAGCACTACCCAGTGGCTTGGATGTAGGAGGCATGATTCACTGGAAGCCATTATTGCAACAGATCCCGAAGTGTGATACAATCTAACTTTTATGGGAGTGGGGGTCAGGAGGAAGCAGCAACACAGTGATTATGGGTAAGCTTTCTTCCTCGTACACTTCTATATGAGTGGATATTTAATAAGTATATGCTACTCATAATAATAAACTACTAACTAGAACAGATATGTTCCTACAGGATATAATTAATTTTCATATGGGAACTTTAACACTATATTATTTACTTTGCATAGCATCATTAATACAATGAGGCAATTATCATTTTCTTTAAATGCAAACTTTAAATGTTTAACTGATCTGAATGTTCTAACATAGAAGAAAAATTTCCATTTTCAAAATTAAATGCATGTCCAATTTCATTGTATAAGTGTGAAGAACAACAGAATTCAGGTTATAGGAAGGCAGAGGAAAAGACTGAATCAAGTCTCTTATTCTTGAAAGGATGACACATCAACATATATAACTCACAGAATCAGTTATTTACGGTGTCCTCAGCAGTATTTCTCTTTGGTAGTGATTGTGCCTATGAAGAATTACCAAATGGATCACAGAACAATCTGATTATTTTGCTCACTTTTTAGAGATATTAGTCGCCACTCATTGGATAAAGTGCACTGTAAGGTGGCCAAACGTCCCAATCAGTTACATTGGCATTCAGCCGTTTAGCATGTTTTGGCTGGAGACCAAACTCTGGCTAATATTTGACACATAGAAGAATAAAGGTTGAATTTATGTATTAAGATCCTCTGTGCTCCTCCATCATAAAATACATCGGTTTTTTTTTTTTTTAAGAGCTTAGGTGCTGAACACATGGGTCAGCACTTTTTTTTTTTTTTTTTTGAGACGGAGTCTTATACTGCCCTCTCAGCTGGAGTGTAATGATGCAATCTCGGCGCACGGCAACCTCTGCCTCCTGAGTTCAAGCAACTCTCCTGCCTCAGCCTCCCGAGTAAGTGGGATTACAGGTGCCCAGTCCCACGCCCAGCTAATTTTTGGTATTTTTAGTAGAGGTGGAGTTTCACTATGTTGGCCAGGATGGTCTTGAACTCCTGACCTTGTGATCCACCCACCTTGGCTTCCCAAAGTGCTAGGATTACAGGCGTGAGCCACTGTGCCCGGCCGGGTCAGCACTCTTAACTATTATTCTAACTGTACGCTCAGCATTGAATGATAATGTATAGCATTCTAACACTCTACTGAACTCCATATACTAATGGATGTTGATAGCCCCAATTAAAGAAGATATTTGAAATAAAGCAAAAAAAAAAATGTTAATTTTCACACTAGAAAGACAAGCCTCAAATTTCTTAACTAACCTTCCCTTGTCTGATCATTAACTACACCATGGTTATAGAACTGACTTACACATTGGCTGCTGATTTTTTTCTGATTTTAGAATGCAGAAAATATTTTAGCATTGCCTATAGCGTCATATATATATCTTTAAGGATATATATGACAAACTTTTTAGGTGCTTTGTGTGGCTTTCCTTGTTACTTCTGCTTTGAGAACCACTGCTGTGAACCACTTTATAGAAAGTCTGGAATTGCAGAACCAACAGGTTACAGCCTCGTGTGAAGTTGTTCATATCACCACCATCATGTTCCTGCGGCATCTCTTTTGTGCTCAGATGCATATGGCACTTAAGAGTATTTTTCTGCTTCCTAGAAATTATAAAAGTTGAGGGTAGAAAACCTTTTGTAATCAATATAATACAAATCATATACTTATTTTAAAAATGTCCATCCTTTTAAGATAAAGCAGGCCACCTGTTCATACTGATTCATAGAGTCCTAAACACCAACCCATGGTTGAAGTAAAAGTTCTAAACACATCCTGCCCACTCCCTTTCTTGTTGCATCTTGCCTACTTACACCTGATTCTCCCTGAATCAGACTCTTGGCCGCATGACTGCAATGTTTAATTTTCACCTTTGTGGGGTGAGTTCTAAACTAGGCCTAGTTATTTCCACCAGTCATCTGGCTCACTAAGGACCTAGGGAATCAGGAAGCCTAACTAGCTGCAGTTGGGGATCAGAAAACAGCTGTTGTGACTGTTACTTCCAGACTTGTGCTGCTTCTGCTGGGTCCACACCAGCAAAATAATGCAGCTCCTACTACCACCACCCCAACTCCATTCAACTCAGTTTCTGACTTAAGTGACATACAAATGCTTCTGACAGACATTTTAAAAAATCAGATCTGGAACGCTAGAAACCCAAGAGAGTTTCTAACCCTTGAGTTAGGAAGTAACTACAAAAATTAGCCAGATGTGATGGTGCACACCTGTAATCCCAACTACTTGGGAGGCTGAGGCACGAGAATCACTTGAATCCGGGAGGCAGAGATTGCAGTGAGCTGAGATCACATCACTGCACTCCAGCCTGGGCAACAGAGCCAGACTCTGTCTCAAAAAAGAAAAGTTACAAGAAAGGCCAAGCAAGTTAATCTAACATCTCTGCCTCTGTGGGTTAAGAGGCCTGAATAGTTTTGAGGTCTGTTAAAACATCCTAGACCTTCAGCACAAACTCTTACAGCAACCAGAACATTCCCATTTACCAGAGTGGGTCGTGTCTTTAGACACTGCAGGATATAACACCATCACCATTTTACTGCCCTGAAACCTTTTTATGTATATGGGCATCTTCTTCATCTGATGCATGTTTTGTTTAGATATAATAATATCCTGATTAAGAGGAAGAGCTGTTAATGATCCCCAAGTTCCAGACAACCTTTTTTTCCTCATTATATGTTTTATAATAACTGTGTCTAACCAAGTAGCATCTCTGGTTTGCCAGAGAACAGAAATGCAGTGCTTCCCGCTGGAATTCTATCAGTTGTCTTATTGCAGTGTAGAGAGCAAAAGATACAGAAGAGGAATTCCTGTCTGTGATCATGCACAGTCACCCAGGGCCTGGTGTCCTCAATCTGGGACACACAGCATTGTGAGTCAGCACTGATATGGTGCAGGAGTACTCCAAAACATGGAGTGACTATTAGGTTAGCAGTGCCTTCCATTAGACCCTGCAGAATCTGTGGCTGAGTGAAACAAGGAACTAAAACACGCTCATTGCTCCATCTCCCAGGGGTTTCCCTTCAAGGATTTGCTAACAGCTCATTATTTCTCACCAGGCCATGTCTTGCTTGCATTGCAGTCCTATCACTTTCTAGGCAGAACTGCTTCCTATAGTTCAGCATTTGGTAGCCAGAAGCATTTTTACTCCTTATGTTCAAGTTCAGGGAGAAGGGAAGAGGGCATCCACTGTTCTTCCCTTAAAGCACCGACTAGAATTCTTATGTTGCTCTTTGTGAGAAAAGCTAAGAATATTTTCATGAATTATCTCCTGTTGATACTGGATAGACAGACACTAGATAGTTACTGAGTAAATGAATGGCCGTCACACTCCAATTTTAAAGATGAAGAAGATGACACTCAGGGAGATTAAACCAACTACCTAAAGCCCCATAGGCAGAAAGTGACAAGCATAGAATAAGAATTCTATCATAAGTGGCTATTATCACTCTTTAGATTGATGGCAAAATACAGTGTGTATTAATGAAGTTGCAGCAAGCTTTTAGAAAGATGCAGAAATACTTGGTTTTTACTGATATAATTGCATTATTTTGTTTGGTGCTGTGAAAAAAATGAGAATGGGTTAGAAAATGTCAGTTTAGTCTCTTTGGTTCTACCTCATGTGCCATAGGTGCAGACTCTTCTTTCTATTGCAGGAATAAGAAACCACCAGTCTTCTAGCCTAATTTCAACAGGCTTATAAGTACCAGTTTGTTTTATTTATACCTATAAGTGTCAAAGTGCAACAAGATTTTAATGTGTTTAGTCACAACATCCTTTAAAAAAATGGTTATGCTAGAAGAGTATGATTGCAATCTGTGAGGTAGAAGAGTACACATGATAATTCCTTCAGCGTGTTGACCCTGGACTCCTCCCTCAGTCAAGATGCTAAAGCCTGATCTCACCAGTAAACTGTCAGTGCTTCATGGTATATTCTCCATCTGGGGTTATCCTGGTCTCTGGGTACAGAAATACCTCAGAGACACTGTGGGTTAGGTTCCAGACCACCACAAGAAAGCGAAGATCACAGTAAAGGGAACCTTACAAATTTTTTGTTTCCTAGTGCAAACTTATGGTTATACTATACTGTAGGCCAGTGAGGGTGCATAGCATTGTCAAAAAAAGTTTATACCTTAATTAATACTTTATTACTAAAAATGCTGAAGTTATCTGAGCCTTTAGACAGTGTTAATCTTTTAGCTAGGGAGGGTCTTGCCTCGATTATGATGGCTGCTGACTGATTAGGAGGGTGGTTGCTGAAGGTTTGGATGGCTATGCAAATTTCTTAAAATAAGACAATCAAGTTTACCATATCAGTGGACTCTTTTTTCACAAAAGATTTCTCTGTAGCATGTGATGCTGTGTGATAGCATTTTACCCATAGTAGAACTTCTTTGACAATTGGAGTCAATCCTCTGAAACCCTGCTACAGCTTTATCAACTAAGTTTGTATACTATACTAAATCTTTTGTTGTCATTTCAATAATGACAGCATCTTCACCAGGAGTAGATTCAATCTCCAGAAACCACTTTCTTTGCAGATCCATAAAAAGCAACTTCTCATTCCTTCAAGTTTGATCATGACGCTATGGTAGTTCAGTCACATCTTCAGGCTTCATTGCTAGTTCCTCTTGCTCTTTCAACCACATCTGCAGTGACTTCCTCCACTGAAGTCTTGAACCTCTCAAAGTCATCCATGAGGGTTGGAATCAACTTCTCCTGAACTCCTGTTAATGTTGACATCTTGACCTCCTACCATGCATTATAAATGTTCTTAATGGCATCTAGAATGGTGAAACTTTTCCAGATTTCTGGTTATTTTGCCAATATCTAGCCAAATAATTACTATCTATCTATGGCAGCTGTAGCCTTATGAAATATATTTCTTAAATAATAAAATGTGAGAGTTGAAATGACTCCTTGATCTATGGCCTACAGAATGGCTATTGTGTTCATAGCCATGAAAACGATATTAATCTCTGTACATCTCCATCAGAGTTCTTGGGTTACCAGATGCATTGCCAATGAGCAGTAATTTTTTAAAAAGAATAATTTTTTTTCTGAATAATGGGCTTAAAATAATTCAGTACACCATGTTATAAACAGATGTGCTATCATCTAGGCTCTGTTATTCCATTTAGAGTACAGGCAGAGTAGATTTCACATAATTCTTAAAGGCCCTGGGGTTTTTAAAATATGTGAGCATTGAGTTCAACGTGAAGTCACCAGTTGCATTAGCCCCTAACAAGAAAGTGAGCCTGTCCTTGGAAGTTTTGAAGCCAGCTGACTTCTCCTCTCTAGCTGTGAAAGTCCCAGATGGCATCTTCTTCCAAAGGGAGGCTGTTTCGTCTATCTTGAAAGTCCGTTGTACAGCTACCTTCGTCAATGATCTTAGCTAGATCTTCTGGATAACTTGCTGCCACTTCCACATTAGCACTTGCTGCTTCACTTTGCACTTCTATGCCATGGAGATTATTTCTTTCCTTAAACCTCATGAGCCAACCTCAGCTAGCTTCAAACTTTTCTTTTGCAACTTCCTCACCTCTCTCAGCCTTCATAGAATTGAAGAGAGTTCTGGCCTTGCTCTGAATTAGGCTTTGGTTTAAGGGAATATTGTGGCTGGTTTGGTCTTCTATCCAGATCATTAAAACTTTCTCCATATCAGCAATAGGGTTGTTTCACTTTTTTATCATTTGTGTGTTCACTGGAGTAGCACTTTTAATATCCTTCAAGAACTTTTCCTTTGTACTCACAGCTTGGTAAACTGTTTGGCACAAGAGGCCTAGCTTTCAATGCGCCTTCCTTGCTAAACTTAATAATTTCTAGTTTTCATTTGAAGTGAGAGATCTGTGCGTCTTGCTTTCACTTGAACACCTTGAAGCCATTGTAGGGTTATTAATTGGCCTAATTTTACTATTGTTGTATCTCAGGGAATAGAGAGGGCAGAGGAGAGGCAGAGAGATGGGGAAACAGCCAATCAGTGGAATGGTCAGAACACACACATTTGTTAATTTTGCTGTTTTTGTTTTTGTTTTGAGAGACAGAGTTTCACTCTTGTTGCCCAGGCTGGAGTGCAGTGGTGCAGTCTCGGCTCATTGCAACCTCCACCTCCTGGGTTCAAGTGATTCTCCTGCCTCAGCCTCCCGGGTAACTGGGATTATAGGCATCCACTACCATGCCCACCTAATTTTGTATTTTTTAGTAGAGACTGGGTACTGGGTTTCTCCATGTTGGTCAGGCTGGTCTCTGGTCTCGAACTCCTGACCTCAGGTGATCCGCCTGCCTTGGCCTCCCAACATGCTGGAATTACAGGCGTGAGCCACCATTCCCAGTCAATTTTGCTATCTTATATGGGCGCACTTCATATTGCCCCAAAACAATTACAATAGTAACATCAAAGATCACTTATCATAAACCACTATAATACAGTAATGATGAAAAATTTGAAATGTGAGAATTACTAAAATGTGGCAGACACAAAGTGGGTACCTGTTGTTGGAAAAATGCATTGATAAAGGCTCAACGTGGGGTTACCACAAACCTTCAATTTATAAAAAGACAAAAACAAAAACACTATTTGTAAAGTGCGATAAATCATGCTACATCTGTACAGGAGGTGCTGAAGGCCCAAGTAGACTAGCATAGCTGGGAGTAAGGAGAGTGGATGGTTATGGGTAGAGGTGAGCAGTTGGAGTCAGCTGGGACCTCTGAGTGGATGATTCCCCAGGTAGTGGGGGTCCTCCAGCCTCTGGCTTGGTTTCCTTCAGTTTGTTCATTCAGTGCATTCATTCATTAAGTGCCTGTTATGTGCTAGTGCTTCTGCTCTAAACAAAACAAAATCCTTGCACATGCCCACTGACATTTCACTGGGCATGATAGACAGTAGACCTAGAAGCAGATATAGGTCAGGATGCATGAGTGCTATGTATTAATATTTTGAAGGGCAAAGAAGAAGGGTTGACATAGGGAATAAAGTGGGCACTTCCTGAGAGGATGCACATGACCACTGGAATGATTTCATAGTTACAGAGGAGGAGACAGAGCTGAGGGAGCTTCAGGGGATGTGGCATATGCAATACTGGCAGGAAGATTCTTGGTAGATTAAAAAGTAGGGTCTTCTGTTGATGGAGGTATACAGGGGTTTATTAAGGAGATCTGGAGCCTTGGGGGTCTTTAGTAAAGGGATGGTGTATGTTATGCTGCTTCATATGCAGCCAAAGGAGGGTTGGCTCATGGGTGACTCATTCCTCCCAATAGGGTCTCTTTGGAGAGTATCTGCCACCTGAGGCCAGCATGACTCAGCTGGGCAGCAAGACCAGCCAGTCACAGGTCAGTCCACAAAAGGACCTGGTGCCCTTTAGATTTCCATCCCATTCACAAAGAAGCCAATACTCACTTCATTTCCCCATGGGCAGGGACAGGAGCACAAATGTCTGGTCATTTCTCAGTGGCCATCACCCTCTATACAAAACACTCAACAATTTGATCCTGATTCCAATATCAAGGTTATTTCTATACTCACTGTTCCTGGAAAAGTAGTAGTCAAAACAAACATTACTAAGAAGTGGGTTCTTTTAAACATGTTCAGTTGTCTTTGCCATTGGGGAGTGTTGGATTCATGCTCCTTACAGGTGCATCCCTCAGGCTGCCTGCTGCAGGGTTTGCAGGATCTGCAGGATTTCATTCTGGCTCTCTTTTATTCACTCTCTACTCCAGTGAGTCTCCACCTTCACTGTTTATTAAACCTTAAAAACAACAACAAAACAAAAAAAACAAACTACACTCAGGTCCCATTCCAGACCAAAAAATCATAATTTCCACTGTGGCGCCTGGGTTCAGTATTTTGTAAAAGCTCCCTGGTCCTTCTTACATGCAGTCAGGGTGTGAACTACTACCCTACACCTCATTTAGTGATCTTATTCTCTTATTGCCCCAGTTGCCACTTAAACAATGAAAATCTAGCTCAGCCCAGATCTTCCTCCTATATTATAGACTTGTACCTGTCTACTGGACATTTCTTCCTGATCATAACCAAACCAGTTGTCTCCTCTTGCACACTTGACCTTCTTAACACGCTTTCCATTTCCAAGGAATGCCACTAGAATTTAGAATATTGCCTGAGCCAGGAACCTGGCTAGCATCCTTCTGTCATACCTGTATTCATCTGTCTACCTGCTCAGTATCCCCCAAGGATCCTACCACATCATGTACCTGCCAGTAGGTCTCCCTGGCCCTAGTCTCACTCTAGACTACCTTCAAAGTCTCCTCCAGCTGTACGTCAAACTCTCTAAACTCCTTTCAAAGCATACAAAACCCTTTGTGATGTGCTCCTGCAGAGCTCTTACCTGGCTGCCCCACCTCCATCCCACCTTTCATTTGCTACCAGATTATTTGCAGTTTGGGGAAGTATCTGGCTCTCTGGCCTTGTTGACTTTGCATGTGCAGCTCCCTGGAGGCAGGTGGCCTTAGTGTTCCACCCACCACCACCTTCACCGGATCAGCTCTGAGACATCTCAGGACTCATCACGGTGGTCCCCTCCTCTGGGATGGCCTTCCCCGAAACACCCAGTTAGATGTTCTTACTCTGTATACCCAGAGCAACCTGTGCTTACCTTTATCATAGCCCTCTTAATAATCGACTATACCTGTCACTTCAAAGATAGTATAATTCCCATATATCTAGGCACTCCTTGAAACAGGGACGGTGTCTTGTTTTCTCTTTATTCCCAGCTAATAGCAGACACTCAAAGAATATTTATAGATAAAACAGTGGTGATTACAGAATTTCTTTATAGGAAGGACTTAGGGTTAGCAGTCTGATTAGAAGGGCATAAGGGATTTACCCTGAAACTGCAGTTTTCAATTAACATTTAATGTATTCATTTAGTATTTGAAGTTAAAAATTCTGAAAAATGATTCCTAAAAAATTATTTTAGTCATACTTTACATAAGATTGAGGAAAAATACCAGTTTTCCATATGAATGAATATTAATTTATTTGGGACATCCTAAAGTGTTCCTCTTCCCCTTTAGGCCCTTAGGAAGAAAGGGAGGGTACAAGGAGGAGGATGTGGCGAAAAGCAGATGAAGGATGGACCATGAGCTGCTTTGGAACTATGATCATTATTTGTGTTTTAGTTGGCAATAAAGTGCTGGAACATATGCTTCAGTGTCAGACATACTCACATGTCTTCTGACCATCACATTATTGCCTTTCCCGGAATCTATAGTCTATATCATAATGTTGTAAATTACCAACATTTTCTTTAAAATCATGTTTTTCCCTTTTTTATAATTTAGATTTGATTTGCCACATACAGTAGTATTATGGATGATATGGTTTGGCTCTGTGTCCTCACCCAGATCTCATGTTGAATTATAATCCCCATATGTCAGGGGAGGGGCCTAGTGGGAGGTGATTGGATCATGGGATTTCCCCCTTGCTCACTCTCACCCGTCGCCACATAAGATGTGTCTTGCTTTCCCCTTCAACTTCCACCATGACTGGTGAGTAAGTTTCCTGAGGCCTCCCCAGCCATGCAAAACTGTGTCAATTAAACCTCTTTCCTTTATAAATTTCCCAGTCCAGGTAGTTCTCTATAGCAGTGTGAAAACAGGCTAATACAATGGATAATTAATATTGTTCAATACAGATTTCTGAAACATCAGTCATCATCGAAGATCCACACAATCTGTTCTCTCTCTTTGTTAGTTACCTTGTTTTTGGAGTTTTGGAAGCGACGCCAAGCAGAACTTGAGTATGAATGGGATACTGTGGAGTTACAGCAGGAAGAACAAGCCCGGCCAGAATATGAAGCACGATGTACTCACGTAGTGATAAATGAGATTACTCAGGTAAGGAGGGTTGTATTTAGACGCAGTTTAGTCTACTTACTGCCGTGGTTCTCCTCCTTGGTTGCAAGTTACAATCACTTGGGGGAGCTTAAAAAATATTGATGCCTTAGTTCCATCACTACAAACTCTGATACTTGGTAACCTGTAGGTGTTCAGAGCACAGATTTTTTTAAAGCTCCTTTGGTGATTCTAATGTGCAGCCAAGGTAAAGCACTGCTTAGAATAGTAGATACAGGAGATAAATGGGGTCCCTTCTTTCATAAAAACAGTAAAAATTCAAAAAAATAATTTTTACTGTGACAGATGTATAAGGAAAGAGGCATTAGTTTTTATAGTTGATTCTCAATTTTTCACATATACTTTAATTATTCCGGCCCCTTATTCATCCTAGACCGGCTGCCCCTTTATCTTGCAGTAAGCCTCTGTCACTGCTCCACCTTCTGGTTGGGATGTGCAGAAAGTAGTGTGGCTTTTATCCTAAAGTTGGAGAAAGGAAGAAGAGAAATATTTTTTGAGGTCCAACTACATTCAGGTACTGTGCTAGGTATTTTATGTGATTGGAAAGGTAGATTTGTTGCTGCTACCACTGCTCCAAAAATAAAATTATATTCTCTCTGTATAAATATTCCAAAGTCCCTGAAAGATGATTTTTAAATCATCTGCATTCTTGCTCCCATCAACACAGAAAACTTTGAGCTGATTGTACTTGGAGTCATCAGCCTAAGAACAGTAGGTTCTGAATACGAATAGCTCTTGGAAAGAAAATGCTTTTTACCAAGAACGTCTGAAAATGTTCCCAACTATAGGTTTTATAAATTGAATCACAGATTTACAAAATGTTGGCACTAAAAGGAACTGGAGGGAACAGTTCAACCTCTTCCTTGTATAGATGGGAGAAAATGAGGTTCAATTACCAGTAGAAAGTGACATTTGTCTTTCACAATGTAACAAGCTTCAAATAATCCCCATTATGAATAGTTCCTGCTGTTTACTGGGGAGGACAGAGTCAAAGCATATGTCGTTGAAAGACTGTATATTCAGAAATGAAAGCTGAAACTTAAACAAAATTACATGTTTATAAAGTTGTTTGAGCACTAAAAAAGTCTTATAATACCAGCAGGATGGGCAAAATACTGAAGAAAAGACAATTTGGTCATTTAAACCTGCCAATTTTATAGTTAAAGTTGCCAGCTTATAAGTTAAATTTCCTTTGAAATGTTTCTTGTTAAAGCATTGCAAATGAAGCTTCCTTTTTCTTTATGATTGTTCCGCCTTCACTTTTGATGCCCACATCCCCTCCCTTTGATAAGTCTCTGATGCCAGAGTTCCTGTCTGAACACAGCAACTTACTAGTTGGGTGATCTTGGACAAATTAGTTAACTTCTCTGTGCCTTAGTTTCCTCATCTATAAAACGGGAATAATAGAGTTGTTTCATGATTGCACCTAAGGATTGAGTTAATGTATAAAAGCCATGTAGAATAGTGCCAGGCACAGAGTTAAATACTATGTGAGTATTTGCAGCTATTATTAGGCTGCTCTTATAATCCAGGAAAATCATGTAAAGTGTTGATTTCTACTCTTAAGAACTTAAATATATTCTTATAAACTATAAAATGGAAATCCTCTAAAAATGTAGCATCATTCAAAGTTAATATATAAAGCTCAACCAAGAAACTCATAGTGGAAACCTAGTATTTGCATATATCTGTGAAACTTTTTGCCCTGCCTGAGCTCTGTGCTATTACCACAGCAATTTCTAAAACCTAAGACAAGCTCAGGAGTATAGCTTTACACCTTGGCACCATTAGACACTCAGATTCCTGAGCTTGGGTCATGACCGATAAACAGCTTATTCATGCTTGCTTTTTCCAAAAATGTATTAAAATGAACACTGCACATGTTTTGTGATGTGTGACTTTGAAGTTGTTAACAAAAAAGCGCAATTATGAGTAATGAGACTATGCTTGCAAACAAATTTTTTTTACATTAAGTCTAAGATTTATTGGCCAGGCAGGAGAAAAATAATTTTATTACAGTAATCCTTTGATTGACTGAACTTTTTTTGTTTTTGTAATTAGGAAGAAGAACGCATTCCCTTTACTGCCTGGGGAAAATGTCTACGGATAACCCTCTGTGCAAGTGCTGTCCTTTTCTGGGTAATTCTATCACAAAAATGTTTTTAATGTAAACAAAATTTTTAATATCTAATTTTAAATGTTGAGGAAACTAAATGCTGAGCTTGGAAACTATATGGTCTCAGAGAGAGAGAGACAGACAGACAGGCAGATGTTTCCAGAGAACTATTTTAGCCACTACATGGAACAACTCCCAAGGTTCAAAATATCTTACCTGTTCACAGTAGATCTTCTAGTTCTTTTCACCTCGTCTGTTTAAATCAGTGATTCAGGATTTTCCAGTTCCTGAAGACCAAATGGAAAGCATTAAGAATTCTAAAATTTTCCAACAGCAACAATCAAAATAAAATGTCAGCCAGGCATGGTGGCTCACGTCTGTAATCCCAACACTTTGGGATGCTGAGACAGGTGATATCCTAAGGTCAAGAGTCAAGACCAGCCTGGCCAACATGGTGCAACCCCATCACTACTAAAAATACAAAAATTAGCCAGGTGTGGTGGCACACGTCTTCAGTCCCAGCTATTCAGGAGGCTGAGGCATGAGAATCGCTTGAACCCAGGAGACGGAGGTTACAGTGAACCGAGACTATGCCACTGCACTTGACTGGGCAACAGAGCAAGACTCCATCTCAAAAAAAAAAATAAAATGTCTAGTAATACCTTTAACAAAAAGATAATGGGAACTATCAAAGAAAACATAAAAACGATTGAAACATGTAAAGGAATCCTTAAATGAATGATTCTAGATAGAAATACATTTTTTCTAAAATATCAGTACTTGTTAAGTTAGTTTTGGGTTTATTGATGGAATCATATTAGCAATGTAATAATTTAGTGAGAGTTTTATTGGCTCAAGAACAGCCAGATTCTAGAATAGCACATGAAGCCCAGAAATAGCCCAATACCAATAAAAATGTAATATGTCAGAAGAGAGGCATTATAAATCCATCAGACAGGTGGAGATTATTCATTAAATAGTAATGGAATACCTGTTAGCTATTTGAGGCAAAAATAAAGGTTAAAATCTTACTTTAAATGACATGATATAATAGATTTCAAAAGTATGTAAGTGTATACAAAATACCAGAAGGTATATTTGTTAACAATAGGGCAAACAACAGGTGCCTTTAAGGGAAAGATAAAATATGTAAAGTGGTTTTAAATATGCATGCAATGCATACATTACAAAAAATTAAAGGCCAGGCACAGTGGCTCACACTGGTACAGCACTTTGGGAGTCCCAGGTGGCAGATCACCTAAGGTTGGGAATTCGAGATCAGCCTGGCCAACATGGCAAAACCCAGTCTTTACTAAAAATACAAAAATTAGCCGGGTGTCCACCTGTAATCTCAGCTAATTGGGAGGCTGAGGCAGGAGAATTGCTTGGGTCAGGAGGCAGAGTTGCAGTGAGCTGAGATCACATTACTGCACTCCAGCCTGGGTGACAAAGCGAGACTCCATGTCAAAAAAAAAAAAAACTACAAATAAATGTTGATGAATATATGATCTCTAGATGTAAAAAGATTTTCTCAGCTTACTAACAATAAAACAAGTTTCAGAGGAAAACATTTAAATATTTCCATACATCAAAAGTATCCTAAGTGTAAACAAAATACCAGAAGATGTATTTGTTAACAATAGGGTAAACAAGAGATCAGTACCTTTAAACAAAGAGTCCAGATAACCTAGAAGATCACACCAAAGATCTCAATGGTTAAAGAGACAACATAAATATGTATTTACAAAAGAAAGAATGTAATGACCAATAAGCATTACAAAATGCCAGATCTCAATAGTGATTAAATCCATTCACATTTAAAATGAGAGATATTTTTCACGTCTTGGATGATAGGACTCAGTGTTTGTGAGGGTGAAGTACAACAGTCAGCTACTCTGATACAAGACTGTTGTAACTGCACTGCTCCAGCTTCCTAGAAGGCAGTTGGGCAATTGTGTATCAAGTCTCAAAAAATATTCATATGCTTTAAACCACTAATTTCGCTCTTAGGACTTTCAATCAGGAAATAGAAAATGGTAAATAAATGTCACTAAGACTTACATACTTATCACAACATTTTATGTGTGTGTGTGTTTATCTCAACCAAACTATTCTACTTCTCACTCTTCAAACAGTGGAATATTGTGCAGCCATGAGAAAGTATGGTCATGAAAATATTTTAAGTCATCTAAAAATGCTTATGGTTTATGATAGGTTTAAGGGAAGGATAAAATATGTAAAGTGGTTTTAAATATGCATATAATGCATACATAATCCTGAAGGAATTGTGCTTACATGTAGATAGTAGATAATTTTTTTCCTATCTAATGCTATTTTTGCTAAGAGTCTTTCAGTTATGGTTGGCAGAAAATCGGTCTTCAGTTGGTTTAAACAGCAGCAAAAGAGGGGAAGGTGAGATTTATTCTTTTCACCTGTTTTTTCTCTGAAACTGAAAATTCCAGGCCTGAGGTATGGCATCAGTCAAAGCTAGAAACTGCAGACCAGATATTATCAAGGGCTGTGTTTTGTTTCCTTCATCCTGTGTCAGGTGGCCTCCTGGGCATGGGGGGTCTAGACACTTCCTCATGGTAGCAGAATAGCTGAAGCATTCCAGATGTCACATCTTCCAAGCAAAGAGAGGTCTTTTTTTAGCAGCTTTCTCTATTGACAGGGGAAGCTTCTCTTTCCCATGGGCACTAACAGATGGCTCCTCACGTTCTTACTGGCTGTTACTTAGTTATGTGTCTATCCCTGGATCAGTTGCTGAGGCTGGTGGGATGTTACCTGTTTGTCTCAAACCAATCATGTACCTCTGGAGCACATTAGGGCAAACCCACCCAAACTCCAGGGATAAAAACAGAAGGAGTTATTTCCCCTGAAGCAAAATCTGGGTTCTCTTCTAGGATGGGCAACAGACCTAGGCTAGCAAAAGCAATCAGTGTGACTACAAGGTACTTTAAAATTGTCCACAGTGACCATATTCTAAAGTTACGATCAGAAAAAAATTAAGTTAGAATCAGAAATAAGTTATAAACTTGAAGAAAAAGAATAAAAAGCTTCCTGTCCCTATGAAGAAATATTGAAATATGGGAAGAACCCCAAAGAAATGTGGGAACTTAACAAGTCTGAAAAAGCTCTGGAATGAATTAGAATTTATTTTGTAAATCATGTGGGAGGCAGTGCCATGCAGAGGTGAGTGTGTCTTCAGAATCTTAAGAGACCCAAGTTCTTTTACTTACTACTTATCTAATCTTGGACAAATTGCTTAATGTGTTTGAGCCTCTATTTTCGCATCCACAAAAGAGAGATAATGTTATACTACCTTCCTCACAAGCCTGCTATGAGATTAAACAAATAGACATGTGCTAAGTTGAACAGAGAGCATTTAAAGAATGCTGTCTTTATCATTACTTAATAAAAATTATTGAAGTAATTTCTTAAGTACCTAATATTTAAATAGCCTATATGTATTGTGCTAAGAGAGGGTGAGTTGATTCATCTTTTGTAATTTTTCTCAGCCTTAACTAATTTTTACATATACACACACAAATCTTACTCATTTCACAAGTGCTGAGACTTAACTGTGAAGGAAGGGAAATAATGAGAAAGATACAGGGGAAATGTAATGCCTTCTCTACAAGCAGATTGCTTAAAGAGCAAGAAAAACATCTTTTTAACACTTTACTTTGGTTGCGATAATCATAGCTAATACTTATGTAGTGCTTTTCATGTACTTGAGCTTAATATTCTGTTTTTACCTAAAGTAACTCATTGAATCCTCAACAATTCCAAAAGTGTTAGGTGCCATAGTATTCCTAGTATACAGGAGAGGATATTGAAGCCCCAGTAGCACTAGTATTCAAATAGAAGAGTCTAGCCCCAGGACCATCCTGTGATCACTCCCTTTACTGCTCTCCACAGGTGACAACTGGCCTCTCTGTTACTATCAACAACAAGATATGGTTTGCTTTAACCTCAATTTCCCTTCTCTGAAACTTTTCTGTCATCACAAGCAGTTGCACACCTTGAGTGCATGATCCTGGAGAAAGTAGATGTAGGGAAAACAGTTTAAAGATGCTTCTCCAACAGTGTCTAGTACTGTGTATCAAGTAAGGAAAATTCATGACCCTTTAATGTATATCATTCAATGGTGAGAAATCTGTTTACTGAGAAAATGAAAATCTCTCTTACTGGGGATTATGCAGTTAAAAACACAGTGGACTACTGGCGTTAATCTTGTGGAAATGCAGGTACAAATGACTGCCAGTTTAAGGTTATAAGATCTGAGTGTGAAAAGTATGTGAAGCTTTTATCAGCAGAGACCTGCTGCCAGTACCAACAGTTAGCTCAGGGCACCTCTGTGCCAGCTTCACTGGCTGTGCTCACACTCTCCCCTGCTAGTGATTAAAAGAAAAGCTAGCACCTGCTGACACTTGAATTGGTGATAGCTTTTCTGTTGCAAGGAAATGTATCTCCTTAATGGAGTATGACTGAACAAAAAACATTAACTCATAACTTAAATAATTTAGTAATTGTAGAAGTGATGGTTTCTTAGTTCTATACTCAGGTATTTTTTCCTTCTACCAGAGTATGCTACTAGTTGTTCCATTTTTATGCTGTCTGAAGATACTCTTTTTTAATAGACTTTTTTTTTAGAGTGATTTTAGGTTTACAAAAAAAAAAAAAAAGGACAGAAATTAGTCCAATTCCCTCTCACCACCCCCTGCACCCAGTTTCTCCTCTCGTTAACATCTTACATATGTGGATGTGCCTTCTTTTCACATCCATCATTCCTTTTTCTTTTTAAAAAATTTAACATCCCAGAATTTCTACTTCCCTGATATCACTTATGTGAGATTTACATCACTTTACACACCCCCCTTGTTAAGTGTGGGGTCAGTTTTTAATAGTGCAAATGCAGTTATTGGTGCGTCTCATGCTACTGTGTTTATTGTGCTTTCAGATCCTATTGATCATCGCTTCAGTTATTGGGATCATTGTTTATAGGCTCTCAGTGTTTATTGTATTTTCTACACAACTTAAGAACCTTAATGGAACAGACCCAATCCAGAAGTACCTGACTCCACAGACAGCCACGTCCATCACGGCCTCCATCATCAGCTTTATCATTATCATGATTCTGAACACCATATATGAAAGAGTGGCAATTATGATTACTAACTTCGGTAAGGTTCTACTATAGCTTAGGTAACTTCTGACATATTTTTTAGAACCTGAGAAAAATAGAGACTATTATCTTTTAGGCTTTTCAATTCTAATAGGTTATAATTTTTAAACATACTTTCTCTAGCATGTATGGAAATAAATTATCTACAGCTTTGTATTAGTAAAAGGGACAAAGCAAAGACAATCATTATAACGTCCAAGCTCTGTGTAAACAGATCAGTGTTGAATAATATTTTCAATTACATTAGATCATGTAGTCTATTGTTGAAAGTAAATAGTCTCTTTATTGCAAATAAGTGGAATAGGGTCATGGTTCCAGTAGCAAATAGGTTCCTCTGTTGCTGAGGAAAGCTATCACACTGCTACGTGTCTTCCCCCGTGCTGTTCATATTAATATAATTCTCATCAGCCCTGGATTTTGTAATGTGTTTCTTCTCTCTGGCTTGTGTCCCAGGCAGTTGCTTAGTGGCCAAGTTAAGTGCTTCCCACACTGCATTCGTCTGAGTCGTTCTCTGAATGGCCTGCTCAGTAGTCATCTAAAATGATCAAACTGATTCAAATTCCACACTAGGAGGATGACCTATTTTGTCTTTCCCAAATGCCTCTACCAAGTTGCACCTTGTTTTGCTTGTTTTCTTCAACAGACTCACCTTATTGCAATTCAGGAAAACAAGAGAATATCATTTAGCAGGCAGTTCAAAAATAATTTTCTGTCAATTATACCTATAGCAATTCTTGCTTATTTGATAACACTGTCTTGTAAATTTTAAGGAACAGTTGATTTTTTTGTGGGGGTGGGGAAACGTGGGCTATTGTATTACTACAGTAAGGGAAAACTCTTATAACAGTGTGCAAACTTGGAATTAACACAGTGGCTATATTAAGGAATTCAAAACAGCTTAAATGGAAACAGTGTGAATTGTATTTTTTTAACATGTTAACTCATGTATCAGTATTTTTTATTAGAGTCTCAAAGCTGTTCACAATTTCAAAATCTTATTTGTCTTTCTTTTAACTACAGAACTCCCAAGGACCCAGACTGATTATGAGAACAGCCTCACCATGAAGATGTTCTTATTCCAGTTTGTCAACTACTACTCTTCATGCTTCTACATAGCATTCTTTAAGGGCAAATTTGTAGGCTATCCAGGAGACCCAGTTTATTGGTTGGGAAAATACAGAAATGAGGAGGTATGAATATAGAATTGTACTCTCTTGCCAATTTAAGCTGAATTTTCTCTCAGTTACCAAAATGAATAGTTATTTATTGTAAACTCCTTAGATTTATTTTTTAGCCTAAACAGAACAAATACCAGAAAAATAGCATTCATGCCTATATTTCAACTTAGACCCATTGAATATTTAAATGAGATTTTCTTTTTAACCTTCCAGTGTGACCCAGGTGGTTGTCTTCTTGAACTGACAACTCAGCTGACAATAATCATGGGAGGAAAAGCAATCTGGAATAACATACAAGAAGTATTATTGCCGTGAGTGTTAAATTGTATAACCATGGGTAACAGGACAAGGGATAGAACAGCCCACCCACCCAAATCATTTGCCTTCATATCCACATAGCTGCATGTTCACCTCTAAATGGATCAGAATCTATTATTATTAAAGGTCTCCAGACAACGTAGTCCAACCAACAATGTAAATGTAGTCAGGATCTAATAACTGTATTTTAAAACCTTCCTTATATTTAATGTAAATCCCCATCTGCTATAGTTTATAGTTATTGTTTATAACTAGGCTATTGTTGGTGACTGACTAATCACAGCACTTTGAGCGATAGCACTGGTTAGAGCTGTGAACTGTGTAATTCCACAACTTCTCACATCCTTCTTCTCTTCCCTATATATTACGCATTAAAAGGTCAGTATGAATTTTAGTCACTATATTAAGTTTAATCTACCAAACTATTCTTATGTGTATCTCCTTTTTGCTAATGAAGAGCTGTGGTTTAAAGAGGTTAAATGATTTAGCCGATTTCACATTAGCATTAAAAGGCTACTGTGGGATTCAAATCCAGGATCCCATGAGTCCCAACTTTTAAGAATAGAGGTTCTCTTATGATCCTAAGGCACTGCTATACATAATGTTTTAAGAAATAATTGTCTAAAATAACCACAAAGGTTTTGACTTACTGTTGGTTTCCTAAAAATTGAGAACAACAAAATAGTTGTACTTCAGATGTTAACTAAGATTTCATTGCCTGTTACAATTTTCACTTAAGCCCCCTCCCCTATCAAAGAGTAAAGTCCAACACCATCTGCAAGTTCTGCAAATTTCAGGGAGCTTTTTGTTTTGGTTTTCTGTTGCTGCTATAACAAATTACTGCAAGATTAATGATGTAAAAACAACACAAATGTAATATTTTATGGTCCTAGGGGTCAGAAGTCTCATTAGACTAAAATCAAGGTGTTGGTGGGTCTCTGTTCCTTTCCAGGGGCTCTAGGGTGCATCTCTTTGCCTTGCTTAGCTTCTGGAGGCCACCAGCTATGTTCCCTGCTTTGTGACCTCTTCTCCATCTCAAAGCCAGCCAAGTTTCGTGTTTGTGACTGTCTTCTGTAGTCACCTCTCTCGCCTTCTGTCGTCTTCCCCCGTTCTCCTTTCCTTGTCTCTCTCATCACCTCTCCCCTTCTTTTGTTCAGAAACAAAAATCCTCCACCTTTATAGAAAGTCTTTTATCCCACTATATAGCTGGGAATTTTTTTAAATTTATCACCCTTCTTTATAGGCTCCTGCCTCCTGCCATGTTGCCCTCTTCCCTCTATCACATACAGCTTCTCTCTCCTTTCTCCTCCCACTCCTGGCTTTTCTTTTTTCTCTTCCCTAGTCACGAAGTTTCTGTTCATTCTCTTTGTTGAGCAGTTAACTCACTCTGGATTTCAATGCATCCTTCCAGATTTCTTTACCAGGTCTATTCTCCATCTTCAATGGAAACTTTCAGGGTCTTTCTCTAAACAAAGATCTCCCTCCTTCTTCTTCCTCCACCCAAAAAGGGATTCTGGCTTTAGCTGTGAAATTCATTTTTTTAATCCTATTCTGCAGAAAATACCCTCACTTTCATTGAGCTCATATTCAGATTTTTCCAGATAAGTAAAAGTAGGTCATGCATAAATAGTATTGTGTTTGTTTCTAAATGAAAACAAATATATAAAATAGAGGAAAGTCTTAATCCATTCTTAGATTTAAAAGTGTTTTCTGAAAAAGTAGGTTAATTATTTAACGCTTTGTTTCAGTAACATTGGTTTTAGCAGCTGTTTCCTAAACTGGTATTGAGAAATTATTATGAAGTGAAATTTGTTCACATGAAATATTTTAAAGTAAAGGATGAATTATACTATCCGTGGCTTACTTTCACTTCAAGTAAGCTCATTGCTGAAAATTATGGTGATATAAACTTTGCCTTCAAATTTCTTCTCCTATGTTTTCTTGTCTGAAAACTGGGAATGCTGAGTGTTAGCCAAATTAGAGAGTGACTGTTGTATAGGTGCCAGTTTTGTTACCTTTTTTCATTAAATTCATAAATTAGGATTTCACAAAATTCTAATTTATCAAAGATGTATCAGTTATTCTTGCTATCCAAAACTATACCGACCCCAAAACTAGATAGGAAGAGAGAGAAAAGCCTTCTAAGTCAGCAGTTGTTTTCACATCATGTAAGTATGTCAAGAGAAACATGGATAAATGAATTTCACCACACATGTACCTTCCCCTCTCCTCCTTCCTTTCTTCCCCTCCCTGCCTTTGGGCCCATACCCCTTGATTAGTAGTATTCTTGGAACAAGGAAAGGAGCATATCTGGCTCAGGGATCCAGGTTTCTTTTAGGGTTTCCCCAGTACCTGGCATATGACAGGAACTTAGCAGGAAGCAGCTGAGTGAATGAATGAGTGCCTCGTATGCTTCAGATACATCACGTCAGTAAATTATAGAGTTGTCAGCGGGACGCGGAGAGCAAACTCAGAGTCCTTTGGCCTTCCCAGTTCCACTTAGTATTTTGATATTTAAGGCATTCTGGGGATTTTATTCTGTTCTTGATAAAACGCTAGTATAATTCCTGTGTTAAACAACTCACTCTGGAGAAATTTTTATAATCACATGGCAGGGATAATAATGAGAATTAAGTATCCAAAATGCCTATAGCATCATTTTTTGCTTTTTAAATAGTAGATGGCTATATTTTTCCGTTATATATGTTTTTACATGTATATTGTAACACAAATACTCTTCTTATATAAATAAGTGTACTTATTTGTATAATAAGAAAAAACTGTTTTAGGAGAAAATGTTCCTTATCAAGATAGGATTTGGAGAGAGGATAAGCTATAGGCAGAGTCCTAAATATAGGTGTCTTCACTATTCACACTCAAAGTTTAGAAACAGTAAACTCACACATAAAGTAGATTCAGCTAGTGAAGTATGCTTGTATTTCAAAATTAGCAAGTGGGAATACTGTAGAATGTCCTAAACAGAAATGATGATTGTCTCCAGTATGTGGATTAAATGTGATAATGGAGGTGAAGAGAAAGTGAAATGTAAAGTGCTTCTCACCTTGTTTTGTACAAAATCAGGACTTAGTAAAGCACAACTTATTATGATGTGGCTATGATAATACACCTGATAAATTCCTATGGAAATTATTTTGTAACCCTGCTTCTAGCCTTGGCCAAGGAAAAGGTATCTGGTGTGTATATGTTTCTAAAAGTTCTGTGGGTGATTCTCATGTGCAGTCAAGATCGAGGTCCCTGCACTAGAAGCACAGACCAATAGAAAACTCAAAAGACCAAAGGCAAGAATGGATGGACTACAACCCAGGATTTCTTAGTATACATGAATGGTTCAACTCAGGAAAACCAAACAAGAAGCTCAGCGTCTGGAACTCAGAAAAGAAAGCTAGCGAGAAAGACTTTCAAGATGACCTGATATGAGAGGAAAGCCTCAGATGACACAAGTCGTTGCCAGGACAGAAGTGTCATCTTGAATTTGAATTCTGATGTGATTTACAGCCCAGCTAGAAAAAGATCTGCTTCTGGGAAAGGATTCAGCAAGAGGCTGAGGCTGGAAGTGTGGGAGGCAGAGCAAAGGAGAAACCAATGGAAACCACACCCAGTGACCTTAGAGTTAGGTATCATGAAGGGTGATGGACTTGTGTGGTCCTTGGTGCCACCTAAGTCACAGCCTCCCTGGAATAGCTACAAAACTGCAGACTCTGGAGCTTATCTCAGATGTTTGGATTGGGAGCAGAGAAAGCTGCACTGCTCACAAGCATTCCATGTCATGCTTGTATGTGTTGAAGTGAGAACCACTGATCCAGGTGGCCTGGATCACTGAGCCAAGATTCTACATAACAGAGACCATATTTACACGTGGCCTCAGCCAGTGCAGCCTGTATTGCTCAACAGAAAATCCCACACGGGGTTTTATGTGTTAGGAAACGTGCTACATCCATTACCTGTTTTGAATCATTTAATCCTGACAGCAGCCCTGGGCAATGTAGGTTTTAATCACCCTATTTTATTTTTAAATTTTTATTTTTTATTTTGAGACTAAGTCTCGCTCTGTCTCCAGGCTAGAGTGCAGTGGCACAATCCTGGCTCACTGCAACCTCCGCCTCCCAGGTTCAAGCAATTCCCCTGCCTCAGCTTCCTGAGTAACTGGTACTACAGGCGCATGCCACCACGCCTAGCTAATTTTTGTACCACACCCAGTTAATTTTTGTATTTTTGGTAGAGACAGGGTTCCACCATGTTGGCCAGGATGGTCTCGATCTCTTGACCTCGTGATCCACCTGTCTCAGCCTCCCAACGTTCCAGGGTTACGGGAGTGAGCCACTGCACCTGGCCCCCATTTTATTTTTTTACCAAAGTTAACCAGCTAAGCAATGGAGTGTGGATTCAGATTCACAGGTGTCTGAGATCATATCCCCTCCACTTTCCACAGCCTCCTGCTGCCTCTCTAACATCATCGATGAGAAAGAAGTGGGGAAAGATTGTGAGGCCAGAGATGTCTCCTGTAGTAGAGAGAATTTCCTGAGTAAAACTTTTGTAGCAGTCAGTAAAGAGTGAGTCCTGAGATCAGTAGCAGTGGGAAACCCAGCAGAGTGAGCCATTTGTACTGCCTGTCTTATGCCGGCTGAGTGTGCACGTGTGCACATGTGATGGAGAGGATGAGGGTCTGCCTGGTTTTATTGCAGTAACTGCCCTTAACCACTGTGCAATGCCTTCTGATTATCAGAGTTTGAAGGCCACACCCACACGTTTAATCAGCCAGTGTATCCAGATGTTAGATCTGTATTTGGAGTTGTTGTCGTGCCTCTTCTGATGACCCCACAGGTAAACCACAAGCTGGCAGTTGCTTTATGCCACAGGTGCACACCTCATTTTACTGCCAACTCAGATTTTTACCAGACAAATTGTCATAAAAAAGGGGGAAGCATTTATCTCAGCCACAAGGCTTTTGAGAGAGAGGAAAAAACACAACATAAAACAGAGACAGTGGGCAGCTCAATGGGGCACTATCCAGGGGTGGATGGAGCGTTGAGACACAGTCCAAGCTGTTGCGTATGAGCTCTTGCACTATAACCTGGAGGAGGTGTTTCATTCATCTGGTCTTTAAATGATTCAGCTTAACACAGGGACTTGGACCTATTTTATCTCAAGTCAGATTCTGTCACTTTGCTGCTCAGTGCTCTCCAATGGCTTCTCACTTCCCTCAGTGTAAAAAAACACCCAGAGTCCTGACAGTGGTCCCTTAGCCCTACCCTGCATGCTGTCTGTGAACCATGGAGGCCTGCTCCTGCCACTGGGTCTGTGTCATCATTCCCTCTACCTGGGACTTTTCCCCCAGGTTTCTAACTCTTTTGTCTCCTTCACATCCTTATTCAACATCACTCTGAATGAGGCCTTTGCTGGCCACCATCCCCCACTCCTCCCTAGACACAAATGCAAGCACTCCCTGCCCTGCTTCGTTTTCTCCACAGCATTTACCACCAGCTAGCATACTATGTCTTGTTTTCTCTGGTGATTTTCATACTGGCAAGACCATTTTGATTGATGGGGGGAAATGAAAAAACAAATAACTGAAGTTAATCAAATGAAGGAAACTGCCTTTTAAAAATTAAGCCACCCACAGGAAAAAGGTAGGACAGCTGCAGCTTTGATAAACCCAGGTACGTAGTCCTATTTTTCAAAATATTTTCGAATAAGGCAGAAATAAAAGTAAATTTAGCATGCAAACTAAAAAATTATTCAGAAGATTACATGTGCAGCTTTGAGATAGCAGCAAAATATTTTTATGACCTTGGCCTGATAATATTCATTCTAATTTATAAAACTGATCTTTTTGGCAGCTGGATCATGAATCTAATTGGACGATTTCACAGAGTTTCTGGATCAGAAAAGATAACCCCACGATGGGAACAGGACTACCATCTCCAACCTATGGGAAAACTGGGATTATTTTATGAATATCTTGAAATGAGTAAGTTGTTAGTGAAGTTTTTAGTGATATAAAACACATTGGAGCATGTTGTGGATCCCAGAAGCATCTGTTATTGAGTCAAATTAACATCTAGCATATTGAAATGAAGAAGAGTATGTTTTTCTCCATTAGATAAAATTATACAATCAGACTTTCAGACAAAGGTGGCCATGTGTGTCTTTGTTAATATTTATGCTGTACAAAGCTAGAAATGTATTACCGTGGAATGAAATGGAATATTCACTGAGGTACCTCTTTACCTTAATTCTTTTTGTTTGTTTTTTGAGACAGAGTCTCACTCTATAGCCCAGGCTGGAATGTAGTAGTACAGTCACAGCTCACTGCAACCCCCACCTCCACCTCCAGGGTTCAAGTGATTCTCCTGCTTCAACCTCCTGAGTAGCTGGGCTTGGCAGGCATGCACCACCATGCCCAGCTAATTTTTGGACTATTAGTATGGACAGGGTTTCACCATGTTGGCCAGGCTGGTCTTGAACTCCTGGGCTCAAATGATCCACCCACCTCAGCCTCTCCAAGTGCTGGGATTACAGGCATGAGCCACTTGGCCCAGCCATCTTTACCATGAATTTTTTTTTTGAGATGGAGTCTTGCTCTGTCACCCAGGCTGGAGTGCAATGGCATGGTCTCAGCTCACTGCAACCTCCACATCCTGGGTTCAAGCAATTCTCCTGCTTCAACCTCCCAAGTAGCTGGGATTAGAGCTGCTTGCCACCACGCCTGGCTAATTTTTTGTATTTTTAGTAGAGACGAAGTTTCACTATGTTGGCCAGGCTAGCCTCGTAGTCCTGAATGCATGATCCACCCGCCACGGCTCCGCAAGTGCTGGGATTACAGGCATAAACCACTGGGCTCAGCCATCTTTACCATGAATTCTTAAAGCATTCTAATCATGTTGTCTGAGAATGAACTCAGCAAATATAATTAGATGTGATTTAGCTTGGCCTGGAGTCCATGCAGGCACAGCTGTTGGCCAAGACACTTCTGAACTGAGTCATTTAAGCAGGCCTGCCAGAGCATGCTACTTCATAGCAGGAATAGTCCCGAGATGGTTACTTTCACATCTCCTGCCTGCCTTCGACAACCTGTTTCTTCTGGCCAGTGGTTTCTGCCTGGTTCCTTGAGTGACTTCATGGCTCATAACTGGCTTGAATTTTGAACAGTTGTGCTGGTCTGGAATTAAGATTTAGCATAAGTCCTCTCTTTCCTAAATGTCTTGGTCCATATTTATATTATTTGCTTGGGCTCTTATTCTTTTCAGTGGGACTTGATTTTGAGCTCTCAGTTGCCTTTAAATGGAAGCATCTCAAAATTGATTTCCATAGGAAACACCATCTTTTGTATTATGCATGACATGCTTATATCTAATAGACAGCTAACAATTTACATGTTTTGTATCTGTGCCCTTTCAGCTAACCACTGCATTGAATTACAGTTTTTTTAAGCTTAGGAAAATAGAAAAAGAAACGCATCATTTTCTTTGACAGGCCTTGCATTTATGCATAGGGTGCTTTGCATGTTGGCAAAGACACCCCTTTGTGGTTCCTGTTTAGAAGTCTGCAGTTAGAAGGTGGTTTTTATTAAATCACATTCTATATATAAAATAATTGCTTTTAAAAATATACATTATACATGGAAACACATCTGCTTCCTTCAATGAGTAAAAGGTTCATCTTGTGGCTCCTTTAGTCAACAATACTTTGCAGCAGCCCAGAACCTGATTTGAATTTCATTTTTGCTTTGTTATGTTTCATGATCAGGTTTCATTAAGGGCGTAGCTGCAGTACATATGTAGAAGCTATCCTTATTTATTATTCTGCTTATTTTCAGAAGGACTTTAAGACAATTACCTGTTATTCAAAAATGGGTCATAATTGTAAATATTTCTTACTGGAACTATTAACAGCATTAAAAAAACATCCTGGGGCAGAATGTCATTTGTTAATTTTAAAAAGTTATTTTTCTGTAGTAGATTAGTCAAATGACATCAAAAGGGAAAGTTATATGGTCATTTGGTTTGGGGAGAAGCTGATATGACTTGTAGAGTTTTCATAGGCTCTTTAAAATAATTATCAACTAAATAATGATGCTCTTCCTGCACTACAAGAAAGGATAGAATAATAGCTTTTATAGACAGATTTTTAGGTTTATTAGGTTGTTTTTCTGTTATCTAAATAATACCTAACAACTGAGAAAACTTGATTTCTGAATTTCTGGGAGTAGGCAGTCTGTTACTGTATAGTGAGCAGGAGAATGAAATCTGTGTTTTGTCTTTCTAGTCTGTGAGAGACAGAATTTCTAAGTGCCTTTTGAATTGTTTTCATTTCCCTAAAAATAAACATTGAATGCCTTTGGTATTGGTCTCACCACCACACAATCCCCTCCTTTCCATTTCCCCATATTCCTTAACGACACCACCATCTCCCTTTTAAATTGTGGCTCTTACTGCGTAAGGGAAACCTCTTCCAGAAAGCGAGGCTGGAGCCTCCACCCTTGCTTGGCCTTGCACCCAGCCTCAACTCTCTTTCCTGCTTTCCCACCTGACAAGTCCTGCTGAGTCTCAGCAAGGCCTCTGAACTTTTCAAGCAGTTTTGCTGCTCTTTTTCTCTAGGCATTAGCAGCACCTGCTGCCTGTCATGGTGGCATGTGCTTTGTGCCTGCCTCTCTCCGCACTGCACTGAGCCTGATGGAGGCAGCTGCCAAGTCCTCTGCTGGAACGCCAGTACCTGGAACCTCAAACTCATAAACATTTTAGCAACTTGAACTTGGAGCTCCAACACATATATAACTGTTAGTTGATTTTACATTAACATCCCTCACCCACTTCTCACCAAGTTCTGTGTGACCTGTTTGACTGAAACGTTTTTTATTTAGTGAATTTCCCACCATGCTTTGAGATTATTGGAGTAATTCTAAGGTGTTAACCCAACTTGCTTCTCAGAGTGTTCCTGACTCCGAGTACTCAGACACAAAACATAATAGTAGTCTGTCTGTATTTAAACCTGGAAGCCATAAACACTGTTTTGCACTCAGTAATGTACTGCACAGACACAGGTGTCTTGAGAACTTGGTGAGGCCTTCCTGGTGGGCAGGTGCCCCTAAACGGAGTACACTGAAGTGGTGAATGGGTGCTGTTTGTCTCTGGCACTGCCTCTTCCACCCTTGCCATGGTACCTTGATCCTACCTTCCTCTATCTCCAAGTGAATTTTTTTAAATCTGCTGCAACAGTGACCTTCATATATGATTTTTTTCCATGTAATGTACTGTAATGAACATCAGCTATTCTTCAGCAGCTCCTTGTACCCATTTCTTTTTCTCCCTCCTACGCTCAACCCACCGATGTCTCCGCTGCACTCTCCGGAACTCAGGCCTTCTTCCCTTCATGCTACCATCTCTGCTCAGTTCGAGCCCATAACCTGCTATGAAGTCTTCTAACCTTTGCAGGATGAGCTTTCCAAAAGGGCAACTAGGTAATTGGGAGGATTTGCAGGCCTCCATCTCTTCATTTGTCCATTCACTCATTCATTTATTTAAACATTTATTGAGCACCTGCTGTGTTACTCAGTTGCTGGGGATACCAGGGCCCTTGGTCCCTGCCCTCATGGAGCTCGGCATTCGGTGGGTGGTTAAGAAAGAGAATGCTAATTAGACTTCCTTGAGCAGATGATATTTGAACTGGATTTTGAAGGGTGAATGAAAGTTAGTTATCTAAAGTATGGTGAAGAGAAGTACAACAGCTTGGTCAGTTCAAAGAATGGCAAGTGAACAAAGGATCCACAGGTGGGAATATCAGGTAGGCAGGGACCATATGATTTAGGGTCTGGTGTGCTTAGCCAGAGGACTTGAACTTTATTCTTAAAAAAATTGAGATCCACTGGAATATTTGTAAACAAGAGAATTGCATAATGTTTATGTGGAAGAAGATCAATCAAGCAGCAGAATGGAAGATAATACTTTGTATGGGACTCATATGTGGTGGAAGGGAGATGATTTAGGAGGCTACAGCAGGTAACCCAGACAACAAGTGATAGGTACCCACTATTTAGTGGGCATAGGAGTAAAGAGAGGGAGATGGATTTGGTGTTAAAGGGGTGAATTGCATAGCAGATGAAGAACAAAATAAAGATAACTTCCAGGAGACCGAATATGCAGGGCAAAATGTAAGGAGAGGAGCTGGTCTCTAGGAAATGGCTCAGTGTTGGATATTTTTAGCGTGAAACATCTGAAAGGCAGTGTCCCATTAGAAAGTTGGACACATCAGTCAGGAGCTGAGAGGAGCCATGGGTGAGGCCACATGAGGGTGAATCAGGCATGCCTAGCAGAAATAGCAAGAGAGAAGGACAGAAAATTGATGATGAGGCCCTGGGGAAAAGGAAGATTTGAAGAGTGAAAAGGGAGGGAGGCCCCCACAAAGAAAAAGAAGAGCAGAGCAATGGGAAGAAATCCAGCAGCACTGTGTCAACACAGAGAAGGCTTGGGAGATGATAATGTTGCTTTAGAGGAATTTGAACATGACGGAAAAGGAGGATAATGGAAAATACAGATGGGGGAAGAAACGAAGAGCCAGCGCCCACACACTCCTAATTGCTAGACCTGGGACAGGAAGTGGAAGCAGTGCTATAGCTGGGTAGGGCTGTTTAGTTTGTTTTTCAAGATATCTTTTGAATTCTTAAAATTTCTTAAGTAAAAAAGAAATCAAGGGGAAATAAATATTCCACAGCAGGGGGACTGTTTGGCCATGTCACAAGAAATCACCTAAATCAGAACTGAAAAGGAGCATCAGCTTTATGAACATGCAGCCATCGGCAAAGTTAGCAAGAGTAGCTCCAGTGCAGTGGTGAGGGCCTTGGGGACTAGTTACTCCCTACTTGTTGTGAAGGTGGATACTTCCTTCAGAAAACTCAACTGTAATGCGTAGAAGAAAGAAGAGAAAGCATAGAGAGCAGTGTAGGATTATGAAAATGTTTCAGGCAAGGGTTGTTTTTGTTTTCACAGTGGGTGTTTTGTATTGACTTTTTTGTTGTTCTTGGTTTCAAAAGTTGCTTATAAAGTTTTTTCTCACTTGAATATCAGAACAAATTATATGGGCTTTTTCTTGTGCTTTATTTTTAATATAATATTTTTAATCCATCTGGAATTTATTTTGATGTCAAAAGTGATGGCTCCATACCAATTTTTCCCATGACTTAGCTAGCTGTGCCAATACTTGCATCTACTGCTTCAAAGTATTGCTTTATACGAATAAACTAAAACCCCATGAATATTTGCATCTGCTCTTAAAATTAACCCTGTTTAATTCATACTGTCTATTCATGTACTAGTTCTAAACTGTTTCAATTACCATAGCATTATAATATTCTTTAATATCATCTCCCAGAGCTGTCCCATTTTATTTTGTCAGAATGTTCCTAATACTGTCTATGCAAACATCCTGTTTATATTTCTTGAAGAACTTTAATATCACTTTTTACTTTTTAGCTTTTTTTCTAATCTTCCTTTGAAAGACAGGGTCTTGCTCTGTTGCCCAGGCTGGAGTGCAGTGGAGCAGTCCTGGCTCACTCCAACCTTCACCTCCTCAACTAAAGCAATCTTCCCACCTCAGCCTCCTGGGTAGCTGAGACTACAGGCTCTCATACCACCAAGCCCAACTAATCTTTGTATTTTTTGTAGAGACAGGGTCTTGCTATGTTTCCTAGGCTAGTCTCAAACTCCTGGGCTCAAATAATCCTCCCGCCTCAGCCTCTCAAAGTGCTGGGATTATAGGGATTAGCTGCCACGCCCAGCTGACCTGTCAGCTTTAGTATTATTAACAGAGTTTACATTAGAATTCTAAATTCTTTTCTGGAAAAAAAAAAATTGATATGTTCCTGAGTTCAAGTTTGCCCAGTCAAGAGTATGGCACATCCTGCCATTCATTCATTCATCATTATTTGTTTTTTCTTAAGTCAGTTATCATAGTGGTCTTACATGTCTCATTAATTTGTTTCCAAATAGTCTATGCTTTTGTTGTCATTATACATGGTATCGTTTCTCTTTTGGATTTTTAACTGTTTACTGCTAACATAATCCTAATCTCTGGCTTCTCTTGAACAATCAGGAGATTTGGCAACATGGAGCCGTCAGTCCGACATGGCGACTATGAGCTGTCTCTTTCCGTAGGATGCACACTTGCCAGTTTACCACAGTTGACTGGCTGACTCCACACATTGCTGTTACTTGCATGCCCTGAGGGCTGACAAGTTATTTAGGGTTGGGTGAGTCATATACAGGGACATTGACATCACTGCTTGTTGCTGTTGCTCATGACTCTGTAGCATCACCAACTCTGGTCCTTGCCTGGCTGACTTCTCTGCATGAGTGCTCCTGCCTGGCCTGTGGGACTTAACCAGATCCTTCTAGCCCTGTCTGCTCTTCTGCAACATGCCCTTTGCCTGTCAGACCAAAAGCAAATGCCAGCTCTGCCTGCCTCGCCATACCCTCCACAGCCTTGCCCTTTCTGGTCAGAGTCATCCCTGCTCCTTGTCTGAGCATGAGGCCTAGTGGGGCTTCATGTTTTCCTCCCATCCACAGTCTTAGTTACATATCTATATATGTTTCCTCTTAGACCCTGCCCTACTAACTGGTAGACCTTCAAAATGATTTTCCCTTTTTTGGATATTTTCTTACTTCTTCACTTCCATGGTATCACTTACCCCAAAATCTCTGCTGCCCCATTTATAATAAGGCTGTATCAATTACAAACAAGGAGAAAAGGACTTCTAAGCCATCACTCAAATTTTGACTTTTGACCACAAGGACTACAACCAACTTCAAGATTCTTAAGGAAGGATTATAACTTAAGATACTTTTATCACATAGAATCTGAATGCACTGCACTTGCGGACTCAGGAGAGCTCACTCATTTGCTTGTTCCCAGCATATTTCTTCTAACATTCTCTAAGCATAGCCTTCCCACGGGTCCATTTCTTTTTCTCTTTAACTTGTTAGATAATGCCACAAAAAATTTTAAATCACAAATCATCTTCCAACATTCTATTTCAACACTGAGAATGAATAATATGCTTATGACGTCTCAAGTTTATTACCAGCAAATAATTCTGCTTGAGTAAAGATGTCTAAATATATTGCTCCTATTAAGTGTATACATGTGAAACAGGCTATAATTATTCTCTCCAGAGGTTTCATATTTGTGTTTTGTTTGAATTCTTTCACTGTTGAACACTAAATTATTATTTACCACAGATGTGTTTTCTCTGGGATTTAGTTCGTTTGCCTTTCTTTTTCAAGAATAAAGGAAAATATGTTGTCCTTTCATCCACCACCACTCCATGATGTGTGTCCATTCCATTGACAGTTATTCAGTTTGGGTTCGTCACCTTATTTGTGGCCTCTTTTCCACTGGCCCCTCTGTTGGCTCTCGTGAACAATATATTGGAAATAAGAGTGGACGCATGGAAACTGACCACCCAGTTTAGACGCCTGGTACCAGAGAAAGCCCAAGACATCGGAGCATGGCAGCCCATCATGCAAGGAATAGCAATTCTGGCTGTGGTGACCAATGTGAGTAGATCTGAGCTTTACAGGGTAAAGACCGTGAAGGTCCTGAGATGCATTAGAGTTGCTATCTAAGAAATCAAATGTTTGGTGTTTTTTTAAAACGACAAGAAGATGCTAAGTCTGTCATCCACATAAACGACATAGTTGTTATATGATATATAACCACTTGTAAAACGTATTTTCATTTTGTGTATAATTATTTTTAACTGTCAAGACCTCCTACACAGGTACTGTTATTGCTCATTTGCCAAAGTTTTTATTCAATATGAAATATGGTAATGATAATAAGTACTAACACTTTTAATCCTCACATAACTATAAAAGGAGTTATCAGAAAGTGCTTTTTTATAATGTGGATAGAAATCTGTTCATTTAGAGTTTGAGTGCCCTAAAATAAGACCATTCTACCAGGTTTCACTACATATTCCAAAGTATCAACCTAAAATATTAACTCTGATGGTGAAGTATAAGCACTTTGTGTGCTTCTAATTATGCACTTCTAACTACCTTCCTTGTCTCCACAGCAGCAGTTTTAAAGGTGGGAGGTGAGTGGGTTTTGTCACCCTTCCCACCCCACCCTTAGGTCTTTGCTCACCATGCTCTGGTCATTGGCTGAAGCAGCCTCATGCCCTGTATATTATGTCCCAGCTGTGAGGGGACAGAACTCAGTTGTTTATAGCCTGTATTCATTGATGATGGACCATCTGAACAGTGTCATTTTTATGTAGAGGCCCACAGGGATTTCTCAGGCAATGCAATTTTCATGCCAGCCCATTAGAGGACTGGCTTCCCAAGAAGCATCCTAAAACTAGGGTCATTTCCTCCCTCCCGTATTTCACTGACAGTCTCACTCCCAGGTGAGCACCACCCCCTAAGTGATCTCCCAGTTTTGATTTCTTAAGCCACATATTCCCTGAGTCCCCAGCCAAAACAACAGAAGTTGACAGTGCCTGCAGGTTAGGCTCTGAATGAGGAAGTTACTGAGCACTGTAGGCTCTAGAGTCAGGGAGACCCGAGCTCCAGTTCCCAGCACTGTAGCTTTGAGCTGCATGATCTTGAGCCAGGCCTTACCTCTCCAGAGCCCCATGTTATTATTTGTAAAATGATTAATTCCCTACCACATATCATAAGAATAGTACATGCAAACCACAAAGAGTTGTTAGGGAATTCATTGAGTTAATGCCTGAGGCCTTGTTTCTCTTGAATGTTAGCTGCTGTTATTTTACCATCTTCATTACTCATCATCATTATTAACAGTGACTCTGTGAGGACTCTGACAGGGACCCCAACTGGAAGCACGAGAATTCCAAAAGCGCCAGGCATGGTGGCTCACGCCTATAATCCCAGCACTTTGGGAGTCTGAAGCAGGCAGATCACCTGAGGTTGGGAGTTTGAGACCAGCCTGACCAACATGGAGAAACCCCATCTCTACTAAAAATACAAAATTAGCTTGGCATGGTGGCCTGTAACTCCAGCTACTTGGGAGGCTGAGGCAGGAGAATCGCTTGAACCTGAGAGGCAGTGGTTGCAGTGAGCTGAGAGGACACCATTGCACTCCAGCCTGGACAACAAGAGGGAAACTCTGTCTCAAAAAAAAAAAAATTGCAAAAGCAGTCACTCTCTGGACTATGGCTACAGTTTTATACAATAAAACAAGTTATCTGTCATCCTTACAGCCCAGAACCTTAAGTTTATCTGAATTGCATGCTATCTGTATTCTTTGGAGAAAGTTGCAAATCTCACACAAAAACCAACTGCTAGGCAATGTCAGTTTCCCTTCCCCCAGATACCCCACACCTTCAACATCTATTATGCTGCAAAATGAAGACTGATGTTCAGAAAAATGGCATTGAGGCCTTTCAAGTTCCTCAGTCATAAAACAATGAATCTGTCATGTTCAAGATGCTCAAATACACGAAACTGTGCAAGAACGTGGACACGTGTGCTTTAAGAAAATTTTCAGCAACAGGGTTTGAAACTAAAAGGGTTTCTATTTGACCTTCAACTAACTAGAAAATTCATGGACTCAACCTCTCCCCATTCCTCAAGCATTCTCATTTGATGATTGTATTAGGTACCTTTTCCCAGTATCTATGCCATGGCTCTACTCCATGAGCACAGATGGAGGACTGGCTGTTTCCAAGGCGACTCTGTGTGTGTATGTGTACAGACACACATGCCAGCTAATTGGTGCTATTGGTTCTTATCCAATAATGGCTTTTTCTCATAAGTTAACCTAGGAAAACTGCTTATTAGATTTGTGACATTGATTAAACTATGGGCAATGCTCTTTTCCATATTAGGATTCGTTACACTTCCAAGATGCAGTTATACATCCACATACATAGGCATCTATGTTTATGTGTGTGCAAGCATTAAATGCATGTCTTACTCCCTCAAACACCCAGTGTGTATCTCACAACCTACTGTCTACAAAAAGAAGAGAATACCCACCAGGGTGAAAGTGGGCATCAAGCAGGAATTTTTTATAAAATCATTCATTTTAAAGCTGCTGGTTCAATAAATAAGCTGAATTGACATTGTTGTATCATGCCAGAGCATCTGTTATTGAAGACCAATTTTAATTTATTTTTATATAAATGGAAAATTGTGTGCAGAACAGCATGGGAAATGAAGCACACTGCATTTATTCGTACTCTTGCAGCATATCTCTCAGAGCAGCCCAATTCAGGAAGAAAAGTATCTTGTCAAAAGACAATGGAATTATCTTCCTTGTTGGAATTTTTTGTAGCTTCCTGATGCACATCTGCCAGTGATTTTATAAAAAGATATAGTTGAGTTAAATGGCAACAGCAAAATTTAATCTATTGAAATCTGAGAGAAAAAAGGTAAAATATTCTGTGGCACCCCAGTACTGACAGGCAGAAACACATGCATATATATACACGCAGATTTTTTCACATCAGAGGAAATGACAAAGCTGGTTCTAGTGAGGGAAATTTTGCTATAGAAAAGCCCTTTTTCTTGCCTTGCCTGAGCTTTGGTTTGTGGTCTTGCTGTGTCTAAACCATATGTTCAGATGAATACTATTAAAAATCATGTTAAGCCAAAAACATTTCTGCTTCAGTCAATGACAGAATCATTTAGCTGGTTTAGTCACATAGAATTTGGCTTAAAGTAAAAATTCTTTCTCCTTCCTTCAAACCAGTTTTACACACTGGAGAGTTTAAAGCCCAAATAAAGAATTTCAGAGAAAATTCATGTAATTCACAATAGCTTTACATCTTAATAGATGTCTCTCTGACACAGACACAGGTTTATTATTGGTCCATATTTACTCCTTTTATCTAGGAACATACTAAATTTTCTGTATGTTGTTTGATAATTTATAACTTTCATAACTTTATCCACTTAATCTTTTGGAAGTTTAGAGACTTAGGGAAAACCCCAATATAGTTTTTTCTGCTACCCAAATTTTGTTAAAATAAATGCTAACACTCAAAGCAACAAATATAACTATGTACTAAAAGTTTAAAACAAATTAAGTCATGGTTTGACTTGTTTTTAATATAGTTTTTTCTGCTACCCAAATTTTGTTAAAATAAATGCTAACACTCTAATGAAGCAACAAATATAACTATGTACTGAAAGTTTAAAACAAATCAGGTCATGGTTTGACTTGTCTAAACAAGTCAAAATACTATACAGGAAAAAAGTGAACTTAGAGGTCATTATTTAAATTTAGATCAAGAAAAACATGCAGTTTACATTCTGTGTTGATGAAAAGCAAGTGCTAAATCAATTATATAAAGCTGAATTATTTTCATAACATTGACTTTAATTACATGTGCAAGAGTCTTCTAGGCTGAGGTCAGTGGCTAGTGCCTATAATCCCAGCACTTTGAGAGGCTGAGAGAATTGCTTGAGGCCAGGAGTTCCAGACCAGGCTAGACAACATAGTAAGACCCTATCGCTATAAAATAATTTTAAAAATTAGCCAGGCATGGTGGAATGCACCTGTAATTCTAGCTACTCGAGAGGATCACTTGAACCAAGGAGTTCAAGGTTACAGTGAGTTATGATCATGCCAGTGCACTCCAGCCTGGGCAAAAGAGCAAGATCCTATCTCACTGTCTGCATATATTTTGCAGTTAAGAAAGAATTAAGATTTCTGAATCATTTTAGGTTTTGGAAGATTTCTGAATCTTTAAAAAAAAATTGACATGATGAAATTGGTAATTCTGGCATAGCACATTTGTTAACCATACCTATAAAAACTATAAATTGATTTTCTCTTTGTTTTCTCCCAAAATAGGCCATGATCATTGCTTTCACATCAGACATGATCCCCCGCCTGGTGTACTATTGGTCCTTCTCTGTCCCTCCCTATGGAAACCACACTTCCTACACCATGGACGGGTACATCAACAACACTCTCTCCATCTTCAAAGTTGCAGACTTCAAAAACAAAAGCAAGGAAAACCCATACTCTGAGCAGGGTAACCATACCACATGCAGGCAAGTTCTGCTTTACTTGTTTAAAAATACATTTCATCTTTAAAAGAGTTTTTCTTGTGACTTAATTCTGTTTGGTGTCATTTTTTAAAAATTTTTAATTTTTATTTCTTTATAACTTCAGGATCAACCAGATGCATTTGGTGTCATTTGAATCGAGCTGCCAGAGACATTTTTTCCCCATAGCTTTCTCTTCAGTGAAACTCAGAAAATATATATGTATATTTATTAAACAGTTAATGAAGACTAGGATTAGAAATTTCAGACCAAACCATAAAGCAAGATTTAAAGATGAGAGTTTCAAACAATTACAGGGAGATTGATTCCAAAGAAAAGTCATAGAAATAGAGACACTTCAAGAGAACCAAGACAATTCAGTTGTTAAGACTATTGTGTTATTCAAGCACAATCTGAAGATATGGAATGATGACAAACTAGCACCTCACATAACAGGGACATACAAAGATAAGAGATATAAATACCTCAGCTGAACAGTATTATCTAAAAATATCCCAAAGCTCTCTGCATTGATGTTAACGGCTAGTGAGTTCAACTGTGGACAGTATGCACCAGCTAAATTACCAATTGATAAAGTTGGTGGATTGTAGGTCATTAACTTTCTTTCCTGGATCACAGAGTTTTACCTAAAACAGGAGGCTTTAAAGTTTCTTTAGTCCAACTCCTCAAAGCCTTCACTAATCAAATTCTTAATAATACAACCAGGAAACCAGAAATAAGCCCAAAATAAATGTTTGTGTTATACCTAGTGGAGCCTCTTCACAATTCTATATCAAATCTGCTTATTCTTTCTTTCCATAATTCTAATCAGAAATTAAACTCTTCTAGGTTTGGTAGCTTACAGGCATAAAATTAGAGATGTACTACCCAAGGAAGATACACTAATAGCAGTTAACCACTTGATTATCTGACAACAAGGAATTAGGTAAAAAATTTTAACACGTAGATAGTACTCTATATGAGGAGAGAGAGCCCCATAGCTGAGTGAACCCTGATGATACCATTATAGATAAATGTATAAACATGATCCACCAAACAGGAATTGTTTTATTTATATCTTTTGAGAAAACAGGGATAAATGTTTGGAGAAAACATTTACAACTTTAGTTTATAAAGATGGATTCTTTTCTACAAAGATGGACTATGTCATTACCATCATTCTCTGATTACATATGAGGTGTTACTACAGTTATTTTTGGGCTTTGTTACCAAATTGAGCTTTAAGAGAAAACGTATGTGATGTCCAGATTAAAAGAGCATTGAATCAAATATGACCTCTATTTTTTTTATTTTTTTATTTTTGAGACAGAGTCCTGCACTGTTGCCCAGACAGGAGTGCAATGATGCCGTATCAGCACCCTGCAACCTCCACATCCCGGGCTCAAGCAATTCTCGTGCCTCAGCCATGCGAATAGCTGGGATTACAGGCACGTGCCACCATACCAGCTAATTTTTGTATTTTTAGTAGAGACAGGGTTTCGCCATATTGGCCAGATTGGTCTCGAATTCCTGGCCTCAAGTGATCCATGTGCCTTGGCCATCCAAAGTGTTAGGATTACAGGCATGAGCCACCACACCCAGCCATGACCTCTTTTTAAATGGGGCCTTTGTTTACAGTATTCAATCAAAAAAATTTGTCTTCCAATATGTCTTCATTTTGTTTTCAGGTATCGTGATTTCCGATACCCACCTGGACACCCCCAGGAGTATAAATACAACATCTACTATTGGCATGTGATCGCAGCCAAGCTGGCTTTTATTATTGTCATGGAGGTAGGAAAAGTATGCTTTGAAAAAGTTTATAAGGCTGTGTATTTGCAGACATTCTGTTAAGTGTTGCCAACTCCATACTTAACATGTATGATGCCTTCTTCTTATCACTTGCTAATAACTATTTTAGGAAATATGTCAATCAGTTTTGACCTGAAAATACTCTTAAAACAACTTCATTAATGAGGGCATTCATCTGCTATAAAAGTTTAAAAGCATGTTATGCACAAAGAGGGTTCGATTTCATTCATTACTAACTTTTTAACATTTAGGGTACTGGGCAGCATGTTGGGCTGTGAAAGGGCTTATTCAAGAGGAGCACCATGATGAGGAACTTTTATTATAGGGAGAGTTTGAAATTGACCATCTGAAAAATGACTAAGGCAACTATGCTTCCTATGCAGACTGAATACTGCTGAATTACAAAGTATCAGAGGTTGCTTAACTGGTATGGTAGCTCATGATTGTATTAAGCTGCAGAAAACCCAGTCTATTGTGGCTTAAACAAATAAGGTTGATTCCCTTCTACCCAACCCACATAACAGAGTTTATGAAAGTATGTGATTGCTCCTCAATCAATACCAGTTCACTGATGGAAGCAACATATCTGATTCTCTGGGTTTGCTCTGTGTCCCCTTATGGCTGCTGAAATTCCAGATAACATATTACATGCAAGGCAGGAAGAAGGGCAATGCTAGCCATATCCAGTCCTTTCTGTCAGGAAAGAATGCTTTGCCAGAAGCCCCTATGGTGGACTTCACCTACATCTCATTGGCCAGAACTGTAGCATGTGGTTTTCCTAGCAGCAAGAGGGGCTGAGGCAGGTGGATTCCATTTGCTCTGAATAAAACCAGTCAGCAGACAAGAAGTGGTGTAGACTACCTGACTTTTTGGTACTTATACTACTTCTTTTTAGTAGCTACCAAACATTAACCAGGGAAGAAAAATAACTCAAGATTAGTTCACCATCGTAAGTGGCTTTCTGAAGTACACTATCTGATATATCAGCAAGAGTCACAAGTTTCTATTCAAACATGTAGTTGATGAAGTGATTGGCCTTCTTTGTTTCTTTTTGTTTTTTGAAACAGCGTTGCTCTGCCACCCAGGCTAGAGTGCAATGGCACAATCTTGGCTCACTGCAACCTCTGCCTCCTAGATTCAAGCGATTCTCCTGCCTCAGCCTCCTAAGTAGCTGGGACTACAGGTGTGCACAACCATGCTTGGCTAATTTTTTATTTGTAGTAGAGATGGGATTTCACCATGTTGGTCAGGCTGGTCTCGAACTCCTGATCTTGTGATCCACCTGCCTGGGCCTCCAAAAGTGCTGAGATTACAGGCATGAGCCACCACGCCTGGCCAACCTGCTGCTTTTGATATTGTGGTAGACCATATGTTGTAAGGGACCATCCCCACTGCAAAACTTCTAGAGCCAGTTTGATAATTCCATTGCATTTCTGAGCTCACTGGAAGGGAAGAGAAGAGAATCTACAAAGAGGGGCGAAACTAGGTGATGAGTTTTTTTTTTATAGGTTTTTGTTTTTTGTTTTTTGTTTTTGTGATATGGAGTCTCACTCTGTCACCTAGGCTGGAGCATGGTGGCATGATCTCAGCTCACTGCAACCTCTGCCTCCCAGGTTCAAGCAGTTCTCCTGCCTCAGCCTCCCGAGTAGTTGGGACTACAGGTACACACTACCATGCTTACCTAATTTTGTATTTTTAGTAGATATGGGGTTTCACCATGTTGGCCAGGCTGGTCTCGAACTCCTGACCTCAAGTGATCTGCCTTCCTCAGCCTCCCAACATGCTGGGATTCTAGGCATGAGCTACCGTGCTTGGCCTAGGTGATGGATTTTAATAGGGTAGTGAGCAATAAGCACTCCTGAAGTGCCGAAGGGCTCAGAGAGGAAGCTGGTATACCTCAGTGCCTCCATCTCGGAACTCAAGATGACTATGCCTTGGGTCAGAAGGGAGGTGGAAAAACTGAGCTTAAGACTTCTGGATAAGCCAGAGACCCAAAACAGGGCTGCATTTTTCTCAGTAGAAAGAAATGTGTATCTTCTCTAGAGAAAAGTGTCCTCCATTTAGACCCCAGGTTTTTCTCAGATCAAGCTAATCAAATATGAGCTCACAATCAAAGATGGTCAATAACAAGAGGTGATTTTTAAAAAAAGCATGCATGAGATTCAGCAAGGAACAACTGATTTGTACCCTGAATAACCTCGAGTTTGTTTGAACAGTCAAGATAAGGAATATAAATTAACTGATTGTGAAAATATTTAAATAATTATGGGTAGAATTTAAAAAGAGCAAACAAAAAATTATAAGGCAATTTTGAGAAAACTTAGAAATTAAAATATATTGGTGAAATGAAAAAAATTAAAATGTCTTAAACAGAAGTTTTGGTGAATTTGTTAATTGGAAGATAGTTCTGAAAAAAATTACTCCTGATATATCACAGGGAGTTAAAAAAATGGAAAATATGTAAAAGATGTTAAGTTATATGGAAGAATGAGAAATTCTAACCTAAAAAAATGAAAGAAGCAGAAAATGGATAAAAGAGATGAAAGAGTTCATGGAGCAGAAAGCATGACATGTATTAGGCAGAATAAAGAAATCCACTTATACATATTGCAAGGAAAATGCACACACCAAAAGTAAGATCTTGAAAGTAACCAGAGGAAACAAACTGTTGGCTAACAGAGAAAAACTAAAGCGAGAATGGGAGTAAGCTTTTTAACAGTTACAGCGGAAGCCAGAAGAGAGTAGTCTATCTCCAGAATGCTAAAGAAGTTAGCTATAAACCTTAAATTATAGTAGAACTTTGAAATCTTTCTACAGTGAAAACACCAGACCATGTGGTTTTTATTGGAGAGTGATAGCCCAGCTTTTTACAACAGATCATTTCAATTCTATACAAATGCCTTCAGAGATCACAGAGGAAATACTCTCCAACTAGTTTGGTGAGGCTACTCTTAGCCTAAATCCTAAAATCAGACAAGAGAGAAAGGAAAATTAAAGCCAACCCTGTTCATTACATAGATGCAAAGATCTTTCTAAGATGTGTAAAGTGAGATGATGGACATGTTAATTTGTTCCCCTGTAGGGTAAAGTCCTCACTTAACATCCTCATTAGGCTCTTGCAAAGGATGATTTTAAGATAACGTGTAACAAAACCAGTGGTTTTTCTCATCATGCTGTAACCAAACATTGAAGGACTTGATGTTATCCTAGGACCCACTGTTATGTTGTCATTTCACTTAAAATTGCAGTTTCCAAAAACCTGTCGATGATGTTGAGGACTCACTGTAGTAACCATTTGACTGTGCCTTACTATATCATGTTATATATTACCATACAGAATAAAATTTAAAAAAATAAAATGGACAAAACTAAATCTAGCAATATATTTTTAAAAGATATCAGGCCACCAGGCTTTAACCTAAAAATGCAAGGGTGGCATAACAGAAATTTCACATATCTTTAAATATTCCCTTACCTCAGAAACAAATGAAAGAACTCTTTTTTACAGCATCAACCTTTGTCGCTTTACTATATAACTTCCATTGTCACTAAACACACTAATACTTCTCTCATCTCAAAATTCCCTCCATCCTTACATGCCCAGGCCTACTTCACTTCTCTTTTTCTCTTTGTGGCCAGCACCACTGAATGAGTTGCCAGTGCACACTGCCCCTGATTCCTCGATCTTTGTCATGCTTACACCCACTCCACTTCACTGAAGCTGCTCTTGCCAAAGTTACCAGCAGCCACCACTTCCCCACCTCCCCTCACCTGACTTAGCAGCATTTGACTCAGTGAAAATCTGTGTCAAATTTTCGCTGAAAATCTGACTTGAGACTTTCCTCATCACTTGCTCCTGGAAACTCTTCCTCACTGGGCTCCTAGGAAAATATGCTGTTTTTCCCCTTTTCTTCTGCTTCCCTGGCCATTCCACCTCAGGTTCTATGCCAGTCCCTTATTCTCTTAGTGATCCTGGGACTCATCCCTTGGTTGTCTTTTCTCTCTCCTCGGTCTCTTGGTGATCTCCTGGGGTCTGTTGGCTCTAAATACCATCTGTATGCTAAATAGACCTTAAAATGGCTGTTTCCAGAGCATCCCTCTCCTGACTCAACCCATGAATCCAACGGCCTAACTGACCTTTCTGCTTGGATCCCTAACAGATGTCTCACATCTACTGCCCCACAAGCCTGTATTTTCCTCCATCCACTCCAAATGTTCTCCTCCTAACCCAGCCCAAAATCTATCCCATCCACAGTATTTCTCTCTTGATTATGGCAACTCCATCTCATCACTGCTCAAGCCCAGAGTCCTTGGAACACGTATGCTATA